>CAUHTR010000234.1:0-163882 GCA_959609185.1 Schmidtea polychroa
AATGTATCGACCAACATATCTATAATTCCCAAAATATATTTCTTTCCTGATGTTTGCCGGCAAAGGTCCACCAAAATCATCACGGGTATAACCTCAACGGTTCCGCCACTTGTTTTTTTTACATTATTTCTTTTTGTTTTTGTTGTCAATATTTTTCGTTTCTGCGCATATTTTATCTACAAGCTTTGAATATATTTAGACAGTCTTTGTCGCCGATTATATTTAATTCCTCCATATCGTAATTAACTTGTATATAACCGATTACCTTCTGCATCACGTGACACAACATTTTTTCTGCATCTCTTTGACAAATTCTATTCATTTTTTTTTTTTTGGAATCCATTTTAATTTCTCTTGTTAAAATTAAATCTTCGTTGATTTTAAATATTGTGTCCTCATTTTTATCGATTGCTTTCTCATATGTTCTATCTCTTCATTACCTTTTTGGCCATTTCAATCCATGTTTTAACCGTCTTGCTAACAATCTGTTTTTTACTTCTCTTCTTGGCATCTCATGAATTTCCATACACTGTGTACATCTCCCACATTATCTCTCAATAACGCGTCAGCGTTCGATTGGTCAATTCCTTTTCTATATTTAATATCCATATCTAAACTACTCAAGAGTTTATCCATGTCTGAAATTGTGCCATTATAGGTTTTTTTTGTTGTCATCATAAATGTTATAGCCTTGTGATCCGTTCTTAGCTGGAATCGCTTGCCGTAGGATAGTGCTTAAAATGTTGTGCAAAGTAATAATTGCTAAAAGTTCCTTTCTGGTGATACAGTATCCTATTTCATGTTTACTCATCGTATGTGAACCATAGGCAATAACACGTTCATTACCTAGATCATCAATCTGTGATAAAACAGCTCCTATTGTGTCGAAACTGGCATCCGTATCCAAAATAAATTCTTTCTTTAATCAGGATATATTAGAACTGGTGTAGTTGATAGTGCTTTCTTGAATTTCTCAAAACTTTCTTGACATTCTTGTGACCAAACTAACTTGTCTTTATTGTTTCTGCACATTGATTCTAATATTCTTGCGAATTTTGAATAATTTTTTATAAATTTTCTGTAATAATTCACAGTCCTAAGAAACTTTTCAATTGTTTTAAACATTTTGGTCTTTGAAACCCTTTTATTGCTTCTATTTTAGCTTCATCGACTTAACACCTTCACAAGTCATAATGTGACCAAGACATTTTGTCTCCTTCACCAAATATTTGCATTTTTCAGGATTTATTCTCAATCCTGCTTCTTTTATTTTTTCTAATACTTCATTTATTCTTTTTATATGACCTTCTTTGTCTTTTGAGAATATTAAAAATATCATCTAAATACACTATAACAATTTTCCATAATAATTTTCCTAAAACCATATTCATTAATTTTTGGAATGTAGCTGGAGCAGCGGCAATCCCGAATGGCATCCTATTAAAGCAGAACTGCCCAGATCTTGTTGAGAACGCTGTCTTTTCTTGCGAATTTGCTGTCAATTCAACCTGATAATACGCGCTTCCCAGATCAATGGTGCTAAAGTACATTGATCCATTTAATGAATCTAAAATCTGTTCGATATTAGGCATTGGGAAGATTTGTCTTTCTGTCATTTTATTTGAACTTCTAAAATCTAAACATAATCGAATATCATTTTTCTCTTTCTTCCAGACACATACTAACGGTGTATTCCACGGTGTATTCCACGGTGAGTCACACTTTCTAATTATGCCGTTTTCTTCCAAATTTTTAATAGATTCTTCAATCCTTTCTTCTAGGTAGGCTGACTGTCTTCTTGGGTTCAAATGGATTGGTCCTTCAACAGTTTTAATATCATGCTTTAATAGATTGGTTTTGCCTATATCCTACTTATCTATCATAAATACTTCGGAATTTTTTTTATTACTCCATAAAGCTTGTTGCACACCTTAATCCTATTAATTTTATTGCTCTTTAAATCGATGTTCATCACTCGATCTTATCCCAAACTTGGCTTCAATGTTGCATATTTCCATATTATTATATTTGGTTGCATTTGCGCTGTTATTTCCGATAACTTTCATTAGTTTTATGTCAAACCTACGTAATAAATCGATTCCTCCAATTATCGACGGAGATACATTTTCAACTACTACAAAAACAATATTTTCTTCTCTACTTCCTATATTTATTCTAAGCTTGATTCTTCCCAAAGTTTTTAATGGACTACGATTTGCGCATCAGATTTTGTCTCCGTGTTCGTTTAAAACTGGATTTCCTATCTCCTTTATAATCGAACTATCAATCACATTCATTCTAGCTCCTGTATCCAACAAACAATTCTTAAAGTAATTATTTATGCCTATTATTACACTTGAACGTCCACCCATTTTATCATAAACAATATTATACTGATCCTTCTTCAAATATGTTTCACTTCTATATTGTATTTTACAGTCACATGCATCATTCTATCCTTTTCATTATGTACATAAATCATATTTTCTGCTTTTTTTAATTTTTTTACATCATCTATCGATAAAATCTGAGTACAATTATTTTTGCATTCTTTTTATTATCGTAATCAATATTTATTTTTTCAAAATTGTTTTCATTCGGCATATTTAAAATAATTTTATTTTTTACATTTTCTATTAATTCACATTGATTCGTTTTTTAAAAATTTGTTTCTAGCTCATTATTTTTTTCAACTATATCGATATTTCCTACAATTCTACTGCTACAATTATTTCTAATTACATTATTCTCATCCAACATTTTATGATTTACTTTATTTCAATTATCCTCGAAAGGAATTATACTATTCACGTTATTGTTAATATTTTCTACATTATACATTATTTACTAAAGGAATTATACTATTCACTTTACTATTAGTACTATTAATATATTTATATCTACCTATACAATTATACCAGCATACACAATCGTCATTATTACCCATTAATTCATTGCTCCGATCATCTCGCCCAACGATGGAGCTTCTTCGTTTGGGTAGTGTTCGTCTTGACATGAAATCTTTTCGTCGTTCTCGGCTTGATCAGTCTGAAACGCGGCTACCTATGTCCGTCTCGGTGGTCCACGCTCGTCTGCGTATCTTCTGCTGTCTGTCTGATTCCAGCATTGAAATCGCAGGTGGCCTCTTCTACCGCATCCTGAGCACGATATTGATGGGCATTCTCTTCTGTTGTGTCCAATATCTTTACACGCAAAACATCTCATCTCTGCATTCTGTGCTCTCTGATTGCACTCTCTGGATTGGTGCCCTTCCTATCCACATTGAAAGCATTTCTAAACCCTTGGTTTCCGACATTCTCGATTCATATGACCCACTTCCTTACAATTCCAACATGTAATAACTGGTCTGCTACTAACCGGCATTTTTCTTTGTTGGAATCTGTTCTGGAAATTATCGGCTTTCATCCTCGGTGTTGAATCATATCTGTGTTCACTTCGTTGTGAATTTGTAAAATTTCTCCTTTGGTTCTGTCTATCGGCAAATCCTTGTCTTGTCTTGACAATAATGGCAAACGTTTCCTTCCTTCTATTTAAAACTGAAATTCCGGATACTTCAATGTTTATATCATCGACCTTCTTTATCATTCCTTTTATTTCGTCGACACTCATCGCATCTCTCATTTTTATTTCTTTCTGTGTATCCTTATCTTTGATACAATGGAAAAAAATATGACATTAATTGTTTCTTGTCCCATTTGTGCTTCAGAACTTGGTCAACTATCTTTTCTATTTATTCGAAATATACTGTGGCAGTGTCATAGTTCTTTTCATAATTGCAGAGGGTTAAAAAATCCCCTATCAACGTTGTTGGTTTCTTGAAAGCTTTTTCAATCTGTCTTCAAAACAAATTTCATTTTCTTTTATTGCTTCATAAATTGGCAACAAATCTCTTGCGATCAAACATTTCTTCATCATACTTTGACTGGATTGTTCTAGTCCACATAATTGGAAATACTTCTTGCATTCTCCAATAAAAACGTCTACATCGACGCTGCCATCGTAAATATTTGGGTTAATAATAAATGTTAATAATAAACGCTTAATAATCTACAAATATATATTTTAATACAAATTATTGCCTAAATCTGGTATTATTTAAACACTCGATTTAAATGGCGAATTAATTAATTTAATAATAATGCTAATTATGCGTGCCAGCATTTTTACTTTTACTATATAATAGTATTTGATACTTATAATACAATATATATTTTATTTATAAATTAATTATTTAAATATCCCTAACAATAATTATTATAATATTAATTATTATTATTATTTATTATTATTATTGTTATTATTATTATAATTTATATTAAAAATTGTCAGATCACCTAAATGATTTTTAAATAATTTATACAAAATTTTTCTAAATAATTTCAATAGAAAAGTTCGAAAACCTTCAAAAGAATTTTTTTTTAATTTTCCTTCGTTAAACATTATTCATACTTTCTTGTGTCTTTAGGTATTCGTTTGATAATTAAATACCGATGTAGGATAACTTTAAATAATACCTGTTTGAAATAATATTGTTGCATTTTGAATTTGTATGTCTCATAATTATGTAATGCATGTCTGAATGTCAAAGATGTAATATTGCATTATTGATACATGTGTGTATATTGCTCCAGATACTTACAATATAATTAGTTCATCCGGAGTGATAATAAGTTTTGTGATATTAACAAATTATATGTCTCCAAAGTATTCTAATATCCGAAATTAATGTTTTAATTGAATGAATAATTTTATTTTATTTAAATGTATTTTAATGTCCAATCTCTTTGGTTCGATCCCTTTGTGGTTGCCTGTACTGATCTTTTATCTATACTAATGATTTTGTATTACTCAAAGCAAGCATAAGAGAGAAGTATATTAAGAGCCCGTTACACCAAAGGGAATATGCCGCCAACACCTCCCCGCAATGATGGAGTAACTTATACTGAAAACATTTGAGAAATTAACCAACTGTTAAAAAGTGTTTTCTAGCAAATTGATGGAAGGTGGTAAAATTTTAGTCGTGAGTGAAACAGAGAGGGTATAATTTAAGTCGATGGGCTGCATTTTCCCTTTGGTGTTACGGGCACACAATATAGTATGATGGAGAGGATGAAATATGTCATTAGAGTACTATGATAAAATATTGCCATATCTGATGCAATTGTTTTCATGAAATGACAAAATGCTTCCTCGTGTACACTTACAAAGACATTAATAAAAATTCTCCACCGACTCTTAAAATTTAAATTTAAAATCTTGTTTCTTTTTTAAATAAATAATTCCTTCTCAGAGGAAGTATTATTGAGCTACATAAACCTTTTATCAAATCAAATGAAACCAAATGTCAAGACTGTCATCTTTTCAATGGATACGAAAAGTTTCGGTGCAACGAGGATCAACTATGCGGTATGTTATTGGGAATTTTAATTAATTTTCACCATGGCCAATTTTCAGAAACGTGTGATTCTTCTATGAAGGGCTGTAAAGGACTTGGTAAATATTGTCTTATTGGTCCATATAAATAATTAGATCCAATGCATTGTAGAAGACTTTTGCCAGGATACGTCCACCGATTGCAAAGAAAATAGCGATTTGTGCAATGCTATCAAAATAAAAAACTTACCGTTTCCTGATATTATTCGATATATAAAAAGTTGTAAAAAGACATGCGGGTAAAATTTCAATTGACTGATTCCAAATGTAAAATATTTCATACTTTAGATTATGCAAGTGACCTGCAGAATTAACTAACGTAGAATTAAATAACGTTTTGTTAGCATTAATTGTTAAATAAAGAATAGAAACTTTTGTTTTTTATGAATAACTGCTGACCTTTGATAAAATATCAAATAATACTCGAAGGTTCATTGACGACCATTTGAAATTAAGGGATGCGGATGAATAAATAAGAGTTTTCAAGGTTAATCTTTGTAGGAAGCCTTCAAAACCTGGAATTCTGTCTCGTAAAATATGGAAACTCTCTCATTCACATTGTTTCTGGATTATTAAGAGAAGTGTCGAAGATTGGGTGGTATTCACCCATTATTGATGTCCAAATCTCATATTTTATGGCTCAGTTTTCATGTATAAATTATTTTGATCGAATATTTACTGACTAGTCATTCATAAGAAAATGTTAGCATCACTGTCCTTTTCATGTCTATTTATAGACTTCTTTCACTTTTGCTTAACTCACATCTTATAATATTTCCCCCCGCTCTCAATATATCTTTGATCACTCTATTTAGCTTCTGTTCCATTTAGAAATTATTTTAATTTTTACAACCCTGACTTTATTATTATTGTTAGTTATTGGCCAGTTAAATGTATCATAATCTTCAAATTCACAAGTAAACTATTTTCGGTAAAATATACAATATTGAACACGGAAGTAGCATTAAGTTCCGAGAGAAATATTTGTGTTGTGAGCAAGTGATGCTCTTTTTATCAGAAATTGCTAATGAAACATTTGACAATGGTCCTGATGGTATTACTTTGGGCATGAAATGTAAAGGGAAGAAAAATATACGTGCAAACGATTTATAAATTTTACAAATTAAAAAGAAATTTCGTCATATTTTATAATATTTCCTCCCGCTCTCAAGTGATCCTTGATCACTCTATTTAGCTTCTGTTCCATTTAGAAATTATTTTAATTTTTACAACCCTGACTTTATTGTTATTGTTAGTTATTGGTCAGTTAAATGTATCAAAATCTTCAAATTCACAAGTGTGTGTTGAATGTTCTTAATTAAGTTGTTTGTTGATGTATAATAAATAATAGTTATGGTAAAAATAATTAAAATAATATTTAAAAATAAAAAAGTGTGTTTGGTTTAAAATAATCATTTAAGATTTAATAATTTTAAAGTAATGTTTTGAAAATCATTTTTGATTATCTTTTTGAAAATGATTATTTAAAATTAGTATTTATAATTTAAAACTTATTTAAAACATAATAATTTGAATATAAATTGTCAATATTGTATAATTATTCATCCATTGTGTATGTAGGTAAGCTGAAGATGATAGTGATGCTATCGAAATATACTGTGAAAAAAATGTATCATTGGCGATTTTATTAATAAAGTCTCAATAAAGTATCAATTAGAAAGATTATATTGTTTTTATTGCATTTACACTTAAATTAAATGTTGAAAAAATGAGTTTGTTGCTATTGGTCAAAATTAACCGACGCGCATTCCGCCAGGTTTCATTATAAACAAGTGCAAAACAGTTGGTTTTAAATACAGAAAATGTTTCACTAATAATTAATTTTAATGAATTGAAAATAATTTTAAATATCCTTACAATAGTTAATTGCATTTTTTTGTAATTGACATTTATTTCAGTAAATATCATATCAAGATTTGTGAAAAGTTTTATATGTTTGTTGTTGGTTTCAAGGTGATCATTTTGATTCATTAGTTCTTCTATCTGTTTTATAATTTATAAGTTATTTTTTTGAATCATATAATCATCAGATCTAAACATCTTTTTAAATTAAGATTAATATTAAGAAAATTGAACTTCAACATGTTTTCCAAATGTTTAAGAAACAATATAAAAGGAATAAAATCCCAAATCCTATTGTTCAAATTAGTATTTTTCAAATGTTCAACAGGTTATATAAGTCAATAATTATCCTTGACCCCTTATTTACGCATTTCATATATACAATTTTTCATTTTCTAGAATATGCACGAGAACTATAAACAAATTTCAATAAAATCCTACACAGAAACGGATATCAAGGAATGAACATTGAAAGAATGGATTCTACCCCAAAGATATTTTGGAAAATAACTCAAAAAAGAAGAAATATTTGCATCTGAATATCCCACTCGACTTCAAGATCCTAAAAGAACTGAAACGTATTGGTCAATTCGTATAGCACATAAATCCTGGACATTGAGAAAAGCTCTGGCAAACAATACAAAAAAGGAAACAATTGCACAATGGAAAACTGGCAGACACTGAAAGATATGTGCTTTTGAAAAAACATTGTCTATTGCATCAAGTGCAATTTATGCTAGGAAATATACATTGGAAATACACTCAGGACCTTGCAGCAAAGAATTAAAGAACATATATATCCTGTTGGAAAATCCTCGATAAACAGACAACTCCAACAATGTCTACCAAGGAAGAAAAGAAAAAATATTTCAATAACAATCTTAGCCAGCGGCGTAGCTAGCGTATGTGCCGCCCGGGGCGATCCTTAAAATTGCCACCTCCTGTACATTTTTTAAAATAAAAACTTTCCAAAACAGACGGCCCATTTTGCCTCCCTTTCCAAATACGCTACAAACCCTTCACATATACATACTATTTATTCTTGTATGAAATATTTTTTTCTTATTTAAACAGTGTTTTATAATACATTAAAACATATAATAAATTAAGCATTGTCAAATTATCATTATATTTAATTTTTAAATAATACAATAAAATGCAATATATCAAATAGTATAAAACAAGACAAAATTAACATATCATTACAGAGTAAAAAACACAAAATAAAATAATTATAAAATTAGCCAACAACTAAAAATATTGTATACAAAAGTTGTTAATATAAATTGGTATTAAAATAAAAAAGGACACTAATGTAACATAACAATAAACACAATTCTATTATATAATTACGCTCATCACTGATTCACTGACTGATTCACTGATTGATTCTATAACGCTCGCTGATTGGTTGACATTCATGACATTAACTCAATTCTAATAATAATAATAATAATAATAATAATAATAATAATAATAATAATAATAATAATAATAATAATAATAATAATAATAATAATTCTGCGAAAAATATGAGTAAAAATGGACATTTTATGAAAATATTCATTGTTTTTGCTAAAAATTCTCACATTTTTTAAAAAATAATAATAATAAATATTTAAATAATCAAAAAAACGTGGCAATGATTTAATAATAGAGAAACGCCAACTCAATAAATTCAACATAAACGCGATATATTTCAATTGTACAACAATCTTCGTCAGGCCGCAATCTGGATAATCAATAATAAGACATAAAATATGCAATATCTAAACAAATTAACTAATAATAATCATCTCCAAACTGTATCAAAAATTTTAAAAAAAATATTTTAAAAAAAAATATTTCAAAAAATACATTTTAAAAAACCAAACCATATTTTACATAACCCACATACATATTATTTTAAAATTAAATTTTAATTTAATAACATTTAACATTCAACATAAAATTAACAAATTTAAAAAAATTACATAGTTTACAAAACACAAACATAATTATACCACAAACAAGACTCCCAACCTTCATCCTTCAATTACTTAAACACATTCAAAATCTCCGTGGAACGGGCAACTTGATCATTTATTTTTGGATTTAAATATCTAATCAACAATGCCTCACAAGTTACTCGTTCCCAATAATTACTTAAACCTTTTGAAATAATTTTAAAATCAGAGATACCTATTTTTTTACTGACACATTTCCTAACATGATTACTAATATTAGTCAATCCTTTTGGTCGACAGTGTTCAAGAACTCGGGTGCAGAGATGACGGGCAGTCTCTCCAATGTATATGGCATTACACCCATTACATGAAAATTGATACACAAGCTCAGAACACAAACCAATTGGCGTTGGACATTTACTAGTAAACATACTGCTAACTTTGCAAGAAGTGGAAACAATCCTGAATTGATCCTTGTCTACATATTTGAGAATTTTATGTTTAAATTCTCTGAAACCCTCCGAATAAGGCAATACTAACACATATTTCGGCTCCATGCGATTGGATCGATTCTTGTCACTTTCCGAATTTAACATAGTACTTTCCTCAGGATCAATAGGTACCTCAGATTCAGACGTACGCATACCAACGTTATCAGATTTAAACATTAACTTATCCACAGTCACTTTTGTCATCTTCTCAAGAAAAGATTTAGAGTAGCCATTTTTAAGTAACAACTCAACCAATACATCAATACTTTTTACTGAATTAGCAAACGTGGAGGATAGTGACCAAGCACGAAACACTAATCCTCTCACCATATTCCTTTTATATTTAAACTCACAAAAACTATCAGGCGTTGTATATAAACCAGTATCCGTCGACTTTCTATATATTTCAGTCTCATAATGTTTCGATTTGCGTTGAATGAGTAAATCTAAAAACGCAATCGATGACCCTTTTTCTTCCTCACATGTGAATTTAATATTCTTATGCAAATCATTCATAAAATTTAAAAACGGCATTACATGTTCACGACTCTCAAACACCAAAAAAATATCATCCACATACCGTTTGTACACACTAGGTTTAACAAGATGGCATGAAGACATTTTCTTTTCCAAACTAGACATAAAAATAGAAGCCATAGTTGGGGCTAATGGAGAACCCATAGCAACACCATCCACTTGTTTATACCATTCATTATTAAACAAAAAGTTAACATTCGACGTTGAAAATTCAAGCAATTTGCGAAAAGCAATTTTATCCACATTCTTATGTTCAGACTCATTATTATTCCACATTTCACAACATAAATCAATCGTTTCCGCCAATGGAACATTAGTAAAAAGACTACACACATCAAACGAAACCATCACTTTTTTTAAATTTGTTAATTTTATGTTGAATGTTAAATGTTATTAAATTAAAATTTAATTTTAAAATAATATGTATGTGGGTTATGTAAAATATGGTTTGGTTTTTTAAAATGTATTTTTTGAAATATTTTTTTTTAAAATATTTTTTTTAAAATTTTTGATACAGTTTGGAGATGATTATTATTAGTTAATTTGTTTAGATATTGCATATTTTATGTCTTATTATTGATTATCCAGATTGCGGCCTGACGAAGATTGTTGTACAATTGAAATATATCGCGTTTATGTTGAATTTATTGAGTTGGCGTTTCTCTATTAATAAATATTTAGTATGTCAAACTGTTCATTTATTTTATGATTTGTCAACGGGCGCCTTAGGCGCCTTGCAATTAACTAGTATAATATAACAATCATCAACTGATACTTTTTAATTGTCTTAGAACATTAATACCCATAAACTATATTCTGCAATCTACATAATTACTCTTCTTGCTTTTCGTCTAGCAAAGTCATCAATAACATCATCGAATTCTGCTTCCTCCGTTAATTGATGTTCTATTGATAATATGGCAAGATTTCTCAACCGTAAACTGTGCATAGAAGATCTAAAGTAATTCTTAATTAATTTTAATTTTGAAAAACTTCTCTCACAGCTAGCCACACTTACAGCAATTGTCAGGAAAATTCGTAATAAAATGACAATATTGGGTACGGAATTTCCAAGATTATATTTTTGAATGAACTGTAAAAGCTCAAAGGGGCTTTCTTTCAATATGTCTGTTTCGTCTCGCTTAGCTGCGGCAGCGACGAAACTTATTAATCTTTTTCTTTCAATAAAGAATTCTTCCTTATTAATATCGTCATGATCATCACTTATCTGACAATTATAATCTTCGTTTAAGAGATTAGATGGGGCAAGAAATTCATATTTTTCAGCAAGAACATGAATTTGTTGAAATCTCGTTTTATTTCTTGAATAACCCTGTCTAGAGAAGAATACATTTCTCTTCGCAATTCAGTTTCATACGGCAATTCAGCATCATTGGATCCTTCATCAAACATTCTTTCTTTCTTTTTGCACCTTGGCATATATTATTGAATTTTCCACTAGCTTATTCCTATTATCTATTAAAAATGACTTTAAAGCCTTAAGTTTTATATCACAAGACACTCACAGCTTTAGCCTTGCACTCCATCGAATTTCTACTACGCGTTTGAGACTTTGAGAAGTCGCCGATGTCAGAATGTCGATGAGTAGAGGAAGAAAAAAGTACGTAAAAGCGATCCAAAACTCCAAAAAAAGTTACCGAATTGATAGCCACTGAAGCTGCGTGTAGACCGGACAAATTCAGGGTATTATTGGTATATGCAACAAACTCTGCTTTTCGATTAATTTGTTTTATACGTTTTTGAACACCAGTACATTTTCCAGCCATCACAGCAGCATTGTCATAAGCTTGTCCTCTACAATTTTGAATATCAAGTTGCAATTATTTTTATGTGTTGCTAGTTGGTTGTAAGTATTTGGTTGATAGTACTTGGTATATTGTTGTAAGTACTTGGTATCTGATTGGTTGCTTGTTGTTGTTAGCTAGTGCGGATACATTGTTGGTATCTAGTTGTTAACTGGTTGTTAGTATCTAGTTAATGGGTAGGTGGGGGTTGAGTGTGACCAATACCCACAGGGGGACAAAACATCCTGTCGGATAAACTCAGACTAAATATAATAAAACGAATTAACAATAACTATTTATTGAATAAGCATGCAAATAATTCATTTTTACTTTGCAATAATAAGTCAGTGTGTAGACTGATAATTGTATTGAAATTCTCAGGACCATTGAGACCCCCCTCACTATAGTTAGAAATCCTTAACTTTTTAGTGATAGTAGGATTTTGTATTGAATAGTTTGTGTCATTTTGAATTTTAAATGGTATTTATTTTATTTTATATTTAATTTTAATTTTCAATAAAATTTTAGAAATTTTTAATAAAAAAAATTCATAAAAAGAAAGTATATATTATATTTACAACAAATGAGAATTAAGGAAAAGGAAATAAAAGAAAGATAGAAATGTATTTTCGAGAGGAGGATTGCTAAATTCGAAGAGATTCACAAGGAATCTTATAGTCGAAAGTATTTTCATTAAATACATTATTTGCAGCAAAAGACTTAAATTATCACTTCATTGTTTTAAATAAAAAAAAAAAAAATAAATAATAATAATAATAATAATAATAATAATAATAATAATAATAATAATAATAATAATAATTATAAGATAACGCAAATCAAACATTTTTTTCACGATTAATTTCGACAGTTTTCCTGTCATCATCAGGTGGGATATAATACTCATTAAATAAAGGATTTTAAACAAATTTAGTTATATATAAAAAAATTTTTTTTCATTTTATAAAAAATATTATTTTTTAAAACTTTAACATTTAAAATTTAATTTAATAATTTAAAAAATTTTTTATTAATTATTTAATTTAACACAACAATCAATACATACAATACACAAAAACTTATTTAAAAACATTCAAAACACAAGTATTTACTGCATTCTGCACATTAATTTTCGGATTCAATGATTTTATCAACAACGCCTCACAAATCACACGTTCCCAATAATTATCGAAGTTTTTTAATAAAATTTTAAAATCAGACATACCTATTTTAATCTTACAGCCCTTATTGTGCTCACCAATATGGGTCAAAGACTTCGGTCTACAATGTTCTCGAGCTCGAATACAGAGATGACGGGAAGTCTCTCCAATGTATGTGGCATTACACCCATTACATGTAAACTGATAAACGAGATCGGAACACAATTCAACCGGAGTTTTTGACTTATTAATAAACATATTGCGTACTTTCCATGAAGTTGACACTATCCTATAGTTTAAATTCCCTAACTGCTTTCTTATCTTCACTTTATAATCCTTAAAACCTTCTGAGTACGGCAATACTAACACAAATTTAGGCTCATCATCCTTGCTCACACTATTTAATTTATTTAACTCATCAGACTCACACACCTCAACAAAATCACACCCAGATTTTAACTCATCAGACTCACACATCTCAACAAGATCACACCCAAATTTTCTCAAACATGGATCCTTATGATTTTTAATAAATTTGTCAACAGTCTCTTTCACCATAATTACTAAAAAGGATTTTGAATAACCATTCTTCATTAACAGTTCAACCAATATGTCAACACTTTTAAATTAAATTTTAAATGTTAAAGTTTTAAAAAATAATATTTTTTATAAAATGAAAAAAAATTTTTTTTTATATATAATTAATAAATTTGTTTAAAATCCTTTATTTAATGAGTATTATATCCCACCTGATGATGACAGGAAAACTGTCAAAATTAATCGTGAAAAAAATGTTTGATTGGCGTTATCTTATAATTAAATCATTGCCATGTATGTTTAACTATTTATTCAATAATAATAATAATAATAATAATAATAATAATAATAATAATAATAATAATAATAATAATAATAATAATAATAATAATAATAATAATAATAATAATAATAATAATAATAATAATAATAATAATAATACAGATATATTCATAAATCAACATGTATCCATTAAAGTAGATATTTTTGAAAGATTAAATTTAATTTCCATATTTCTCAAAAAATATTTAAATTTTCTCACGAACTTTGATCAAAATATTTAAATATTGCACTCAAACAAAACACTAATTCTATTGTCCAACATAAATGGTATTACATTTCTGGACATTTTCACCTTCAATAAATAAATATATAAATGCAATGAATGGACAATTACTTAGAAATTACTTTAGAAAATGATTGAAATATGTTTTGTTGTTATAGCAATTTTACAGGGACTCATAGATCTGGCACTGGGACAACCGAATATATACATAGGTAAGATATGTATCTTTGTATACATGATAAACATATGGAAATACTTTGCTCTTGGTAGCCGAAGCCACCACCGGTCAAAGATGCATAATTCCATTTGTATACAAGGGTAAAGTCTACCATGATTGCTCAAACGAAGATTCTGATAGTCCTTGGTGCTATGTCAATAAAGAATTCACACATTGGGAATACTGTAAACCCCGTCCAAGTAAAACATCTAATTATTTTCATCTTTCATTCATGTCTGTCAAATATAAATTGCAGAGGAATATGATGGATGCGAAATTCTCATTCCTAGTGTTACGGTTGAGGAGGTTGAAGAAATTCTTAGAGTTCACAACAAATTTAGGAGTAAAATTCCAGCTTTGAGAATGAGAAAATTGGTTTGGTTTAGTTTGTCATCTGTTATACTAGAAAAAACTGGTAAATTTTATTAGGAATGGAATTCTGAATTAGCTCAGAGAGCACAATTGGCAGCAGATAGATGTATGTTTAGATATACAGACCGTACATTGTAAGCAATTATTATTATTATTATTACTTCCAATATTACTTTCAATACTTTCACAACACAAATTTTTTAAAAAAAATTATTTAAACAATTTTGATAAACAATTGAAATAGCGCTTTCATACAAATTCAGTATCCGATTAAAATTTCATATTTATTTTTAATATTTTATCCAGAATGTTTACACTACTTTTTTATAAACATGTTTTAACATTTTATAACATTTTATATTAACTTTGTCATTAAGTTTATAAGTTTATTCTCAACTTAAAATTTATTGTCTGATATGACTAAAATGGAGATTCTGATTGGTACAAACAAATTAATGTATACTCCTTATTAGATGTTTGATTTCTTAAATTAATAACATCCATAATATTTCAAAAACAAAACTATATTTTAAAAAACAACATAAAATTTTTCTTATTTAAGCAATCTCTGTTTTTAGCTCTGAGGATATTTTTGCAAGCATGAGTTAATAATTGAATAAGGAATATTTATACACAAGCATTCAATATATATTTTATATTTTAATTTTCAAACATTCTTAAATATATTTAATTTATTATTTTAATTTAAAATTTTATTATCTACTTTTATTATATTATTTAAATCTATTTAAATCTGGAAATTAAATACTAATTCTATTTAATTACTTTCACATTTTTTGACACTTCATTGAATTGTGTGTAAGTGTATGTGCATTTCGTAAGTTTTTGTGACTTTTTAAAAGAAACTTCGAGTTGATCTAATGGTTCTTTGAGTCTTCAAAAAGTGTTTTAATCGTTTTTCAAATTGGATTTTGTAATCAATTCATTTCTAGAGACTAAATATTTTATTTTCGGCAATATTCGAGAATCTTGAATTCTAAAGAAAATTGTCTAAAAAAATACGTGTTATTAAGAAAAACAAATTAAGTGAGCCAGAATAAATCGTGCACAATGAAAACAAAAAAAATTATATTGATTGTATTACAGGCATAGTTTTACCTTCAATTTTTATTAAAATAACTTTTCAACATACACAAACAATCTACTCACTTATCAAATAAACAGATTCTACCTTTGCATACAAAGTTTCCAGGAATTGAGAAGTTTCTCTCGCTTTGAGTTGATGTCAGCCTTATGCAAAATATTGTATTTTTAGAATTTCTAAATTTGCAGTAATTTCACCTGACGTTTCATAAATATTTAGGTCTTTTGATAATGAACGGAAATCACTCGCAATAGTTTTGATAGGCCCCAAGCTTTCTCGAATTGATTCCTCCAATTGCTGAACTAAACTTATTTCGTAGTCAGAATCCGGACTATCAATCTCAATAACATCCGGTGAACTAGTCGTGATAGTAGTATTCAAATTGGTATTACGTAATCTATCTATTGTACTTTTGCCAGATTATATTTGCCAGATCATATTTTGAAGTACATTTGAAAACATTTTCTTCAACTTTTTAAGGTTTGAGGATTCTGAAGAAATTTTGATAAAGAGATAAGTGAAGCATCTCGTCGTTTTTCTATCTGATTTAGTAAATTAATTAATAGATAATATTACTGAACGTTAATAGATAAAAATTATCTTTATCTGAATTATAATCATATGCTATTGAATGCGCTACTCGAGCCGCCTTATTTTTTGAAAATATAATCACATTGTTTTAAATTTAGCACTATGCCACATGCCCAATCTTTGGGCAAGCAAATTGTTTTAAGAACTCTTGATAACAATTATTATTATTATTATTATTATTATTATTATTATTATTATTATTATTATTATTATTATTATTATTATTATTATTATTATTATTATTATTATTATTATTATTATTATTATTATTATTATTATTATTATTATTATTATTATTAATAATTATTAAAAATTAGATGTGGATTTCGAGATAAAATAGGACAGAATTTATTTTATAAATATACTCGAAATTATTGGCCAGAACTGACGTCATGGACGTCAGTGATAAGTCAATGGAGTGAGCAGGAAAAGAATTACGACTATGATAACAATAGATGTAGATCGGAATGTGATGATTATATTACGGTAAATTTTTATTAATGTTATCGTTTAAATTTGAAAGAAACCTTGAAAAAATGAAAGATTTATAATAATATAATATTGTTTTTACTGTCCTCCTGAAAACCTATACATTAAGATTCTCCATTTTCGTATTTTTATACAATATGTTCTGATAGAATTTTCAAATGTTTTTATAAGAAGGTTAGACATTCCGGAAATGTTTGTTTAGTTTGCCTATAGGTTTTTTGAAATCCAATCGTGATTTGATTTAATTATTATATTATTCAATGATTCTTTAAAAATAAATTAAATTTCTTTTAGCTAGCGTGGGCTTCAACCAATTTAGTAGGATGTGGCAGGGCGTACTGTAGTGTGTATATTGAGAACGGATTGTCAAATAGTATTCAGTACTTTTGCAATTACTATCAGTCGTATGTTATAATTTTTATTATTTTTATTATTATTTTTATTATTATTATTATTATTATTATTATTATTATTATTATTATTATTATTATTATTATTATTATTATTATTATTATTATTATTATTATTATTATTATTATTATTATTATTATTATTATTATTATTATTATTATTATTGTAAGATGATATAATAATTTCCAACGAATTACTTACATAACCAGGTCACTAGACCTTGATATCTATTGAATGATGCGGGAATGCTTGTATAACTAAATTAAGTAAGTATGTTTGTCTTCTGTGTCAACAGTATCACTTAAACTAATAATTCTCCCTTTTGTAGATTACGCAATTCAATGTACTATAAATAGTATAACGATTGTGTGTTCCGTTTAGATTTTTGAAGTGAATAAAGATTTCTGTAAAACTATGTCTTCTTCTAACATGGCGACCACGCCAGGACTCCAGAACTATATCAAGTCACCTAATCAATTGCTGCCAAATGGCGATTTAGAAATTTTTATTTTGGAATTGAAGAGATTTTTCGAACTCACTCAACAACCGCAAGAAACTCAAGAAATTGTTACCAAGGCCTTTCTGTCGATAGAGTTGATCCAGAAATTTGAAGAAGTACAGAGCGATTATTCAGGCTATGAAGAAAGATTAAGAAAAGCGTTCGAGCCAAGGAAAAATCTAGCCATGGATCTAGACGCAGCTTTAAGATATCGAAAAGGAAATGACTCGTGCACCGAATTTTTCAATAAAGTGGAAAAGCTCGTCGACAATGTTCTTCGACACAAATTAACAAAACCGGCATTAATGTTATTTTTAATGCAGAATGCAATGGAAGATATGGAAACAAAAAAAAGAATTGAAATTAAGAGAAGTTAAATCAGTAGATAAGGCCAAGGAAGTGATATCAAGAATGGAAGAAATTCAAAAAGAGCTTTCAAGTGAACAATCATTAGCATCTCTACATGAAAATAAATCATATGCGGAGACAGTCAAAAGTCCGAGAAAAACTCAGTTGTACCAACAGAATAAGACGCCAATTTTTTCTAACTCTAGAACCAATGAGGCCGTGAACTTCAATATGCCAAATAAAAGTGACTGGAAGAACGGGACCAAGTGATTTAGACTGCAGAGATGTTGGGCGTGTGGAGAGCAAGGATATATTCGAGCCGAATGCCCAAACGTAAAATGCACTCAATGTTCCAAAAATGGTCATTTCAAGTATCAATGTTTGGACATCAGAAGAAATTCAGTTAAAACAGAAGCATATTACAACGGAAGAAATTATGATAGAAATCAAAAACAATTTGGATCCAGAGGACAATATCAAAGCAGAAACCAATCTTCAGACAGAGGACCACATCGAAGACAATGCAATGCGATATACGACTACGAATACGAGGAAGGAGAGCTGATTCAACAGGATGACATGCAAAAAGATTGCGAACAGCTAAAAGGGGAGGCTCCAGTTTCAAGGGAGTTGCTAGGAGCCATAAATTTAGTTTAAGTAAGTATATTGTTGACACAGAATGTTTGAATTTGAATGCTTGTGATTTCAAGATTTCCGTAATGAATGAATTTAAAGATGATTTAAAAATTAATGATGTAATTATGAATGATTGTGAATGTTTTGACTTTGAAAATTATTTTGAATATAGTTTTTATGAAATTAATAACAAAATTGATAAGATTATGAGTATCGATATAATTAATAATAAAGTTAATGAAAATAAAGAAAGACCTTTTGCACCTAAATTCGTTTACGAAAGAATGAATGGCAGACCTAGTGTAGGTATTTGGCTGGAAAATAAAATAAAAGTTGATTGTCTTTTGGATACCGGGGCTAGAATAAACGTGATTAGCAAAGATGTTGTTAGTAAATTAAAGATGCGTGATAAAATAGGAGAATCCAATATTATGGTTACATGTGCAAACGAGAGCACACTTAAAATCATAGGAACAATATTACTAAAAGTGAGAATTTCGGGATTAGAATTGGTAATAAGATTCTTTGTGGCAAATAAGATTAACCCGAGCGTAATTGCAGGCGTAGAAATGATGAATTGTTTTGATATTAAATTACAGGCAGTAACTAAAGTAAAATTAAAAAATCAATTAATGAATTTAGAGGAAAACAATTTGAAAGGAATTATCGACCCAACGATTAATAAATTACTTAAAGAATTTTCAGATATATTTTCATGAAAAATAAATGGGATGTAGGAAAAACACAGTTAATTAAACATAAGATAGTTACTAGAGGTAGCCCAGTGACAATTAATTCTAGACGTCAGCCGATTCATATTGCTCACAAAATACAAGACATGCTAAAAGACATGGAAGAAGCAGGAATTATAAAAAAAATGTGACTCGGTGTGGAATAGCCCATTGGTATGTGTGTTAAAAAAGAATAAATCAGATATTAGAATATGTTTGGATTTTCGGGCACTAAATGCAATTACGGAGAGACCTCGATTTCCAATACCAAATATTGAAGAGATGATGGATATCCTAAATGGAGCACAGATATTTAGCACTATCGATCTTGGTAATGCCTATTATCAAGTAGAATTAGAAGAGGAATCAAAAATAAAGACTGCATTTTCAACAAAAGATGGTCAATATTGTTTTAACCGAATGCCTTTTGGAATAGCAGCTGCACCAGCAACTTTTCAAAAATTAATGACTTAAGTTTTGGGTGATCTTAATTGGAGAGAAGCAATTGTTTATTTAGACGATATCCTTATATTTGCAGACAATGAAATCGAACATAAAAAAGACTAGAAAGAGTTTTTCGAAAGATTCAAGAAGCTGGTTTGAAAATAAGCTTAGAAAAATGTTGTTTTAACAAACTAGAAATAAAATTTTTGGGACACATTATAAATAAAAATGGTATTAACACAGATTATGAAAAGATAAAAGCAATGCAAGAATATGAAAAACCAAAATGTATTAAACGTTTAAGAAGCTTTCTAGGCTTAACAAATTATTATCGAAAATTTGTTAAAGATTACGCCAAGTATGCAAGACCATTAGAAAGGTTATGTGGGTCTAACAAAGATAAACTTATATGGACTGAAGAATGTGAAACAAATTTCAACACTCTAAAGAAAGCGTTAACGTCTACCCCAGTACTAGGATTTCCGGATTTACGAAAAACCTTTATTTTAGATACAGATGCTAGTTTCGATACGATTGGGGGAGTGCTTTCGCAGTTGAGTAGTAATGGACAAGAACAAGTTATTGCATATGGATCAAAGACAATGAATAAGCACGAAATCGGTTACTGCATTACGCGAAAGGAATTGCTTGCAATCTATCATTTTACTCAGCATTTTAAACACTATCTATATTGTTGGGAGAAGAACACGCTGACATTTCAAAATATATTTTAATTATAATGTTTGAATATTTAAACAAACTATCCTAATATTAAACAGTTTATATTTAATATTTGGATGGCTACATAAACCCCCAACGTAGATTATGGAGTATCTTAGCTTGAAAATGCGGCTTTCAGTCTGTCAACTGAGACTCTGACTATCTTTGAATTTTGTTCAATTTGATATGTTTTGAAATCTTCACTGCGACTAATGACCTTGAAGGGTCCTTCATATATTGGTTGAAGGGAGGACCTTGATTCTTTGACCATCCATACGTGACTGCATGTTTTAATTCTTTCGGAAAGTATGACCTTTCGTTGCATTTGCGTTTCTTCAATTTTTTTAGTACGATGTCACCTGGCATTCTGGAATCGGTTCCAAAAACCGCTTGCATTGGTGATAGACCGGTTTCTTCTGATGTGACGTTTCTTAAGCCAAGCATAACTGCCGGTATGTCGTTAGCCCAACTTCTATTGGCATTGTCGGAATGTGTTCGAAGAGCTGCTTTTAATGTTCTGTGCCATCTTTCGATTTTGCCATTACATTGAGGATGGTATGCAGTTGTATGTCGATGTTCGATGGCATATTTTGAGCACAGCTCCTTGAAAGTTGATGAGACAAATTGTCTGCCATTGTCAGTGATGACAATTTCTGGCGCTCCATAACGAGGAATCCATTCTTTTTCGAGTATATTAACTATGCTTGAGCTGTTTATTTCATTTATTGCAAAGGCTTCCGGCCATGAGGAGAATCTGTCAATGATTGTCAAAAGAAACCTTTTGTTGTTGACTGAGGGCAATGGACCTACTATGTCAATATGAATTATTTTAAATTTACCTCTGTCTGGTAGTTGTCCTAGTTTTGATTTAGTATGTCTATTTATCTTGTTCTTTTGGCATGACTCGCATTCTTTACACCATTTACGTATCTGACTTCTCATTTTGGCCAAACATATTTCTGTTTAATCATTTTGATCGTCGCATTTGCCCCAGGGTGGCACATGTTATGTAGACGGTTGAATTCTAGCCGTCTAAAGACTTCGGGTAGAATTATCCTGACGATGTTGTTGTTGACATCCACAAGAACGCCATTTTCAGTTTCCTGTAACTTCAAGGTCGTTGATTTCAGTGATTTAATAAAGGATTCGTCTTTTTGTTGGATGATTAATTCTGTTAGCTTGATATTATTAACTATGGCTTCTTGAGGTTCTGTCTCCATTTGTCGCGATAGAAAGTCAGCAACTTGATTGTCTTGACCTCTTATGTGATGAATGTTGAAGTTAAACTGGTAAATGTAGTTGATCCATCGCCATTGGCGATTTGAAGGGTTTTTCATCGAACTCATGTGAATGAGCGGCTTATGATCAGTTTTTAGACAGAATTCGTTTGATTCCAGGTAGTGCTTAAAGTTTTTAACGGACAGGTAAACTGCAAGCAGCTCTCTGTCAAATGTTGAATATTTTTGTTCTGTTGAGCTGAGTTTCCTTGAGAAGAATGATATTGGTTGAAGGCTTCCATCGCACCGTTCATGGTTAAGACTGGCACCGACTCCTATGTTTGACGCATCAGTACACAGAATGAACTTTCTGTCGAAGTCTGGGGAAATGACTTGGTTATATTTATTAGTTTCTGTTTGGAGTCTTCAAATGCCCTCGACTCTGTCTCTGTCCATGTCAGACTAGATTTATTTTTTGAACTTCTTGACACCATGTCGTGCAATGGTGCCATTGTTTCTGATAAGTTTGGTATCATCCATTGGTAGAACGTGACTGCTCCAATGAACCGTCTAAGACCCTTAGCATTGTTCGGTTTAATATACGTGATTAGTGCTTGAACTTTTGCAGGATTTGGTCTTATTCCCGAAGACGATATGTTGAATCCAAGAAAATTGACCTCTTTCTGAGCAATTGAGCATTTTTCCTCCTTTATCTTTAATGAGTGGTCTTTAAGCAGATTCCTTACTATGTCCAGATGTTTCTGATGATCTTCCATGTTTCTGGAGAATACAATTATATCGTCAATGTAGGAGAGAGTGAATTCCCTGTATGGTCGGAGAATTTTGTCTATGTGTCTTTGGAAGGTTTGTGATGCATTCTTTAGACCGAAAGGCATCATTGTGTATTCATAAAGTCCAAATGGCGTGATGACTGCAGTTTTATTGATGTCATCGGTCCGTATTGGTATTTGATGATAGGCTTTTTCAAGATCAAATGTTGAGAAAATTGCACTTTTTCCAATTTGATCTAGAATATCTGAGATTCTGGGTAATGGGTACCTATCTGCTTTTGTTACAGCATTAAGTAGTCTGTAATCGCCACAAGGACGGTGAGTCCCATCTTTCTTTTTGACAATTACTAGAGGGGATGCCCATTCACTTTTGCTCTCACGAATGATATTTTTCTTTAATAGTATGTCAAATTCTTGTCGAACGGATTTGAGAATTGTTCCACCCAGTCGACGTGCTCTCTGCGCAATAGGGGGGCCAGTGGTGTCGATTCTCAGTGCGATGTCAGTCATAGGACAAATAGATTGGAGTGTTTTGTTGACATTCCCCGTCACGATTTGAGATCCTCTTCTGATTTGAGCTCTTTTACAGTCTGTTAGTATGTCATAATGTGCAAGAAAATCGGCTCCGAGGATCGGCCTGTTGACGTCGGCAACTGTAAATATCCACTCGAATTGACCTGATAGTCCTTCGATGGTTAATTGTATTCGTTTTTGGCCGAATACAGTAATTGTTGAGTTGTTCGCTGATATCAGGTGATTTTTGGGTGTCCCGGAATCTGCAGAGAAATGTTTCGATGGTAGCACGCTCACATCTGCACCTGAATCAATTAGAAAGTGAAAACAATTACTCATATGTTTTGCTGGCACTGTGAAGATTGATTTGATTGTTAACGGCATTGATTGTACACTTAGGATCCCAGTCGCCGGACTTACTGAGATCCGTTGGCTTTTCCCGACGTTTGAGTTTCTTTCCATGAGCAGGGTTTTTGGCACTTCATGGCTCGCCTGCCAAATCGTTTGTGACAGTAGCAAAGTTCGGAGTTGTCACTTTGTCTGTGGTGAACTTGTTTGAGGACATTGATTTCTTCTTGCATCTTCTGAATTGTATTTCGGTACTCTTCGTTGCTGTTGGAAACTGCGTTGAGTCCTTGGCATTGGTTTAGTGACGTGTGGGTGTTGGCAATTACTGCTAGTTCGTCCAGATCGGCGTTGCTCGATATCAGAAAATGTTGAATTTGATTTGGCATACTTTTAATAAATTGATGCCGTAAGATGTTGCTCTTTGATGCGTCGGCATCTGGTTCTAGTATTTTAAAATTCTTCTTCAATTCTCTAAGTAGTTGTGTTGGTTTCCTATCTCCCAATTCTTGTCTTTGGAAAATCTTTGTTGCAGCTTCTGAAGTCGACTCCGCTGTTTCTTTGATGATTGTTTCCTTGAGCAGAGAGTATGGGTTCTGACTGTTCGGTTTCAATGCATCTGAATATTCTTCTAATATTCTTGGTGGTAGACTGGTCAAAAGATGCAAGTATTTTGTTTTTTCACTTTTGATGTTTGCCATTTGAAATGCAGCATCTACTTGAGCAAACCAAGTTACAGCATTTTCAAAATATTGCGGGATCTTGGTTCTGATGTGACTGTTTTCATCAATCACGTTTCTGACACCATTGTTGGGAGAAGAACACGCTGACATTTCAAAATATATTTTAATTATAATGTTTGAATATTTAAACAAACTATCCTAATATTAAACAGTTTATATTTAATATTTGGATGGCTACATATATGGAAAAATATTTACTTTAAGAACCGATCATAAAGCTATAACCTTTATGATAAATACAAAAAATCCAATGTCAGCACAATTCCAAACATGGATTAACTATTTAAGTGGGCTAGATATCAAATTAGAATACAGAAAAGGAGAATTGCATGCTAACGCAGATGCCCTATCAAGAAAAGACTGTACTTCATGTAGTCAGTGCCAAACAGTTCATGAAAACGCCAAGGTAGATAAAAATAAAACTAAAATATTGGCCATAGAAAATATGGACCAAGAAATAAAAGTAAATAATGAATGTATAATTTTTAATATACATAAAGACTTATGTCACGCAGGGTTGAAAAAAATTTACGAATATGCACGGAAAAATATGAAATTGAAAATTAGTGAAAACGAAGTTAGAAGAGTGATTGAAAATTGTGAACAGTGTCAGAAACGGAAGACGTGGACAAGACGAACAAAAGAACCGCCGATTAAACAGAGTACAGATGAAGTTTTCAAAGAGATATCTATTGATTTCTGCGGACCATTTAGGAAAACAATTCATGGAAAACAATATATTTTAGCTATAATTGATTAATTCAGTAGGTATATATCATTGACGGCAGTTGCTCATCAGGATGAAAAGACGACGGCAAAGATTTTAAGAGAAAATTGGATTTTGAAATTTGGTGCCCCTAAAATCATTCACTCCGATAGAGGAAAAACATTTGAATCTCAACTCCTTTTAGAAGTGTTGAAAACTCATCATATTACAATAATATATTCAAGCCCATATCATCATAGTACAAACGGTTTAGTTGAGAGGCAATTTAGAACTATAAGGGATGCAATTGCAATTACGTTAAAAGACAAACGGCATAAAGATTGGGCAGAAATATTGCCAGATGTGGAATTTATGTTAAATGCGACGATACAGCAGACAACCGGATTTTCGCCCTCGTAAATAATATTTGGGCGGAATATTTGTAGACAATGGATGGAAAAAGAGAATTTGGATATACAAAATAATGATGCTAATAATCGGAGAAGGGAGATCGTGGAGGGAATTAAACATAAACAAAACATAGAAAAGAATCTAATTACACAAAATTATAGGAATTTTGAAGTTGGAGACCAAGTATTGGTTTAAAAAGAAAATACTAGAAAGATGGATGAACGTTATGAAGGGCCTTATGAAATAACTGGAAAACGACATGACAGAAGCTATGTTCTAAAGAATAAGCAAGGCAAAGAAATAATTCGAAATGTAGAATGGATCAAAAGTTTTAAATGGAGGGGGATGTAAGATAATATAATAATTTCCAACGAATTACTTACATAACCAGGTCACTAGACCTTGATATCTATTGAATGATGCGGGAATGCTTGTATAACTAAATTAAGTAAGTATGTTTGTCTTCTGTGTCAACAGTATCACTTAAACTAATAATTCTCCCTTTTGTAGATTACGCAATTCAATGTACTATAAATAGTATAACGATTGTGTGTTCCGTTTAGGTTTTTGAAGTGAATAAAGATTTCTGTAAAACTATGTCTTCTTCTAACAATTATTATTATTATTTTTATTATTATTAATATTATTATTATTATTATTATTATTATTATTATTATTATTATTATTATTATTATTATTATTATTATTATTATTATTATTATTATTTTTATTATTATTGTTATTATTATTTACTACTCTTAAATCATAGATTATTTATACAAAATGTTTCTAAATAATTTGAATAGAAAAATGACACAATCTTCAAAAGATTATTGTTGAATAATTTTCCTTCGTTAAACAATATTTATATTTTATTGTATCTTATTATATCATTTGATAATTAAATAGGTTAGAAAATTACTTAATGCATGTCTGAATGTCAAAGGTGTAATATTGCATTATTGATACATGTGTGTATATTGCTCAAGATACTTACAATCAACGTTCCCTCTAAGCTGCGCAGTATATTTAATTCAACCGTTTCATGGCAGTTAAATGTGCTATTTTTTATTTTATTTTCACCTTCCAATTAACATATTTATTATAAAACATTACAAATTTTTGATACTCAATATTATTATGTGGTTCATTTTGAATATTTAAAAATTTTCAATGTTAATAACCAGATGCATAATAACGGTATATTTCTGTAGTGTCGTTTTAAAACTCTTACAACCACGTTATAGCATTTTGACGCTCATTTGTATTTAAAGGCTGCTCAGCGCAGCTGACTTTGCACGCACTGCTGCTTATGGCTTAGAGGGAACATTGCTTACAATATAATTAATTCCTCCGTAAGGATAATAAGTTTTGTGATATTAACAAATTATATGTCTCCAAAGTATTCTAATATCCGAAATTAATATTTTAATTGAATGAATAATTTTATTTTATTTAAATGTATTTTTAATGTCCAATCTCTTTGGTTCGATCCCTTTGTTGTTGCCTGTACTGATCTTTTTTCTGTACTAATGAATTTGTATTACTCATAGCAAGCATAAGAGAGAAGTATATTAAGAGCCCGTTACACCAAAGGGAATATGCCGCCAACACCTCCCCGCAATGATGGAGTAACTTATACTGAAAACATTTGAGAAAATAAACAACTGTTAAAAGTGTTTTCTAGCAAATTGATGGAAAGGTGGTAAAATTTTAGTCGTGGGTGAAGCAGAGAGGGTATAATTTAAGTCGATGGGCTGCATTTTTTCTTTAGTGTTACGGGCACACAATATAGTACGATGGAGAGGATGAAATATGTCATTAGAGTACTATGATAAAATATTGCCATGTCTGATGCAATTGTTTTCATGAAATGACAAAATGCTTCCTCGTGCACACTTACAAAGACATTAATAAAAATTCTCCACCGACTCTTAAAATTCAAATTTAAAATCTTGTTTCTTTTTTAAATAAATAATTCCTTCTCAGAAGTATTGAGCTACATAAACCTTTTATCAAATCAAATGAAACCAAATGTCAAGACTGTCATCTATTCAATGGGTACGACAAGTTTCGGTGCAACGAGGATCAACTATGCGGTATGTTATTGGGAATTTTAATTAATTTTCACCATGGGCAATTTTCAGAAACGTGTGATTCTTCTATGAAGGGCTGTAAAGGACTTGGTAAATATTGTCTTATTGGTCCATATGAATAATTAGATCCAATGCATTGTAGAAGACGTTTGCAAGGATACGTCCACCGATTGCAAAGAAAATAGTGATTTGTGTAATGCTGTCAAAATAAACAACGTACCGTTTCCTGAAATTTTTCGATATATAAATAGTTGTAAATGGACATGCGGGTAAAATTTCAATCGACTAATTCCAACTGTAAAATATTTCATACTTTAGATTATGCAAGCGACTGCTGAAATAAATAACGTTTTGTTAGCATGAATTGTTAAATAAAGAATAGAAACTTTGTTTTTTATGAATAACTGCTGACCTTTTGATAAAATATCAAATAATACTCGAAGTTTTTATTGACGAGAAAAACTCAAGGGATGCGAGTAGTTTGGAGCGTACAGCAACAATCCCCCCCGGGGGTAGGGGTAAAAAATGTTGCAACTTTTGATTACATAATTGTTGCCGTGTACATTTTTTGCTTTTTTGATTACATAATTGTTGCCGTACGCTCCAATGTTTTTTTTTCTGGGATTTTCAATACAAAAATTATTTTTTCAATAGAAAAAGGTGGTCCTCGCTACATAAGCATGGAATTATTCAGACTATACTGAGGGGGTCTCCATGGTCTTGGGATTTTCAATACAAAAAGGTAGTTTTAAATGGAAAAAGGTGGTCTACACTAAAAAAGCATGGTAAATTTTTGAATTAAAGTAAATTATGGTCTAAAATTTAGAATTAAAGTTAATTATGGTATAAATTTTAAAATTAAAGTTAATTAAGATCTAAAAATAATAAAAATAGTAATAATAAAAATAGTAGTAATAATAATATAATTATTATTTCAACCATACACTATACAACACATAAAAATTCACTAAACACATAATTAAGCACATAAAATATAACTAGATATATAACTAAACACATAAATAGACACATAAAAAGAACAAAAGTAAAGATATAAAATTTTATTTAATACAATCAATCTTCATCAGAGAAAATAACGTCATCAATGTCAACTTCTTCATCATCTTCTCCAACATCTTCTCCAACAACATTTATATCATTTAATTAACTTAATCTTATATAGCCATATGCAAAACTAGTATTTTTCCCCACCCAAACCCTTTTGTCATCTGCGTTAGTTAGAGCTATTTTAGTATTTTTAATTGATTAAATTTGATGGTTTTTGCTAGTTATTTTTGTTTGAGGAATCGAAAAAATTTGATTACTGTTATAACAATCCAGGTATGACTTATGTTTTATGTCACTACCTTTCAATGTTACACCTTTAGCCTTTTTCGTTTCCTCATCATTCAACAAACTATAACACTTAGGTCTAAGAAAAACCCATTCCTTATATTTAAGACCTTTATTCTCGTCTTTGAACTTTCCAATGACTGAATCAAGGTTCATACTATATAAGGAATGACAAGTATCGTAATTGGACATGTCTAATTAATTATCGCGGATCATTGCAGGTAAAAGAACCTCAAGTTTGCAGTTAATAACTTCCAGGAAAAAAGAATCCGTATCACCTGCAACGATATTAATTTTACATCTAAACTCATTACGATATTTTTCTTAATCTTCATATTGTAATTCATACATTTTAAGTTTAGATAGATCACGTACAGACTGTCCAATGTAACTTGGTCTATCTAAACATATAGAATCTGGATTTAACAAAGCGGCAATTAAATTATCGTCGATTTTAATGGATTTTTTAAACAAAGGTTTGGAAGTATATTTGACTAATTTACCGTCGGTAGTGTTAGGGATAGGCCTGGAGCCTTGATGATAAAATAAATAAAAATTACTAAAATTAGAATTAGTGTAAATAAAAACAATAAAGAATTACCTAAAATAAAGTTTAGACATATTTAAATACTATAAATAATAAATAATCTATAATTGGTAACAACTAGTGTTACTAATACTAAATATAGTAATTATAAAATTACTATTAATATAATAAATAATTATAATATAATATAAATACTGGTTCAAAAAGAGAACCAGGGACGACGCAGAATTTAGAGAAAAATCATTTTGACATTAATACAATTAGGTGGAAAAACGTGATTAGAAATCACTGAAAATATTTAAATTAGAGATACGAGAATTTGACTCAAATTTCGATCAAATTTCAATCGTGTGAATTTACTATAAATTGTTAACAAGAGCAGTTCAGAATCAGAGAGAGAGAGAGTAGAAACTAAAATTTGATTAGAACAGATCTGTGAGAAAATTTCAATTGTATTAGTATTCAAGGAAGAACAGATTCAAATTATTGGTCGACGAATTACTTTATAAAAAGGTGAAATTATTGATTTGAGGGACAAATTATTATCCTGGTGAGAGTAAATATAAGCGAATACAAAGTATTGATATCTTACTTTCGTATTCCCTTGGAGCCCCAAAATCATTCCCACATGCTTGCCCAACTCTTTTATCTACTTTGCGATCGTTGTGCTACACATGAGCCATCGATCTCTTGCAGGCTGAGATAAACAACAGGGATTAATAAATCCGTTATCTTATATATCTATACAATAATTGTAAATTGTTATTTTGTAAATTGTCAAATAAAAGTTTCATAAAAAGGAAGGAGTTTGTTCTTAACTCATTAATCTAAACTTATATGCGCAACCACATTTAAATATAATATATTTATACTTATTTTTATTTATTGGAGTCATTGTGTTGAGATCAGTAATCCCCGTTTTTCGATCTTAACAGTAGTACCAAGACGAAGATTCATTCTTCTCTTTAAATTTTCTACAGTTTTACCATATAAACTGTTATTTAACAATTTGTAATAAATTTTGTCTAAACTATTTGTACTTTTTGCTCTTAATTCGTTATTAGTGTCTATATATTTCTTAAAAATTGGAGATTGCTAAATCTTACAGCTCTATTTATGCCTGTAACTTTAACACCAAGTGACAAGTATAATTTTAATAATCTCCAATGAATCACATAGTTAGATTTTGGAAGATGAGTTAATAACAATTTTTCAACCTTTGACCCAACAGGTTTCATTTTTTCAGCAGCTACAGGGAAATCATCCAACTTATCATGAAGCTCAGAAGGAATTACAAGATCAACTTCAAGAATGTATCCATAAGACAAAGATTCAAGATTTAAATTCCTATATTCGTTCATTATTAAATCAAATCCATCAAGAACCCAACTAAATTCGCCACAAGGTAATGATTGACTTAAAGCCCAACCGTAAAGATTATTAACATCTATATAAAGTAACTCGGTGTTTTCATCGGTTTTTACATAATGTTTATTTACAAAAGTAAGACCTCCTCTTATTCCACCCTCATAAAAGCTAAACATTTCGTTTTCAGTTGTCAGTTCAATTGGTTCATCTAAAGACATTAAAGAAGAAGACCAAGACATACCAGGAATTCCGAAATAATTCAATGATTCTAACTTATTATGAGCAATAGATTTCAAACGAAATTGTTGGAAAAAATCAGCCAAAAGAAAACAATCAAGTTTTAAATATATCATCATGTAGTCTAATAAAGTTACGCAATTAGTTTCAACCCAAATCTCCTGAGCTTTTTCATACTCGAGTTTAGTGACACCTTCCCAGATCGGTGGTAATTCATAGGTAGTTTGGAGAATATCTAAAGATGTAGCGAAATTGTAAGGAAAGATTCCTTTTTCAGAAACTATAGTGCCAGTAAAAACAGAATTGGTTAAAGGTAAAGTATTCAATGTTTTGACGGCTTTAGCTAATGAATCATTAACAAATTGATAAGAATCAATGAATCTTAAGTTAATTTTTCCTAAATGCTCAATCACAGAAATAAATTTTTCAGTAGTGATAGGGATACAGCCTAAAGTCCAATTCTTAAATTTATTTAAACCATATTTAAGTATATGGTGCATATCGTATCCTTTCAAGTTGTGAAATACGATAGGCAGAATTTTATTAATTTTCCTATTTATGTTGCATATGCTACAAGGATCGACGATACATTTCATGCAAAGGTAACATTTCTCGGCATTATTAAATTGCAATTGTTCGATATTAGTTAATTTCACCATAAGTTTTCTACCCATTTTATAATAAAAAGGAAGAATTTTGTTTAATGCTATATCCTCTATATAACTTAAAAAACTTTCGACACAAAACTGTTGATAAGATTTAGATCCATCGAAGTTATTAACAAGTAAAAGACCATCAGATATTGGCATGTGTCGTTGACAGTGAATATTGTCGGAAGGTAAAATAGGCTCAAAATCGGCATAAACTACAAATGGAGAAGTTACTGTTTTCGACCAGTCAGTAAACTGTAATAATTTATTTTCAGGGAATGTGTAAAGAGTCGTTCCTAACTGATTTCTTTTACACAATACTTCATGTTTGTCCAGCGCATGTTTATATCTAAACCCGTTCAAACACCGCTGGCACCATAATGATTGTATTCGTGTATTACAACTAATGTTGATATCACAATTGATATCACCTATTTAAGTTACTTATAGCTATGTAATGGAAGTTGTTTCCTTTATTTAATTATAATAAATTAATTATTTTTCCATTTAAAACTTTGGAACAGTGTATAATATCCAAATGTTTAATATCCAAAAATATAATATCCAAACTATTATGAAATATTTTTCAATGACAATTTTAGATAAAAATTTTTATGAAATAATTTTAGATGGAAATTATTTAAATTAAGGGATAAATCGATTTTGATTAATTATTCACTTAAAACATCCCAGCAAATATTTCTTTTAAAAGTTTTTTTTTATTAAAGTGATAATTTTTATAAAATGGTTGCAATTAATATATTTCCATTCTTATCAACCTTCATCTTATCTATGCCACTTCTCAGTATTTACCTCCGATGATTCATTAATGAATTATCCTACCAATTATTTTCACCCATTTGAATTTATCATCGAGTAATGAATAATTTCCTCACTTTAATGAAGATTCTTACCACCTTTATTGTTAATTTTATCAAAGTTTAAAGAATAATTCTCTTTTCATTTTTATCCTACAATTGATTACCACTTTACAATAAGAATTTTTTATCAAAATTTGTGATAATTTGACTGATTCAATGATAAATTTTAATGAGTTAATTCGTTTTATTATATATATTCTGAGTTTATCCGTCAAGATGTTTTGACCCCCGAAGGGTACTAGTCACAAGGGTACTACTCACATTCAACATGTCGCAAGGGTACTGATCATAAAGGTACTGGTGTGTTTTAATGCTTTTATTTGAATGATTATTTAGGCAAATTTGTTGTTTAAGGCATTCATTATTAATTTTTAGAGTTGATGGTTTTAGCAAATATCTATCATTTTTGTGAATTTTTATCATTTTCGTGAATTTCCGTAATTTTTTGTGAATTTCATGTTGATTGAAAAAATATTTAAAAATTTTATGTTAATTCTAAGGTAAATTTAATTAATTTCTTGATAATTTGCTGTATTTTTATTGACAGGTTAATAATTAGAGTTTGTACAATAATCAATTGATAGGATAAATTTTGATGAGGATATTGAATAATTTTCTAAGAATTTTATGTTGACTGAAAGACTATTTTAAAATTTAAAGTTTTAATGATGATTTTAATTGAATTTCTTGATAATTTGCTAAATTTTAAGTTTTAATTTTTGATGACTTTTTAATGCATTTGACTAAATAATCTTTTCAATAGTTTTCTAAGAATATTACCATTTACACATTGATTAACTTTTAAAAAACATAAGCTAAGAAACCAGTCAACTTTATCAAGGACTTAAAATTTACTTGATAATTATTGTAAGATATACTGAAATTTGTGATTAGTTTGCTATTATTGCTTGAAAATGATTGGCTGAATCGATGAAGAATTACGATCAATCAATATATATCATCTCTAGTTAGGTATTTGATGGGTGAAATATTTGTAGGAAATAATGAGTTTATAAGTCGACTTTAGCGTCAAAATGTGTTTTTAAAATATATTTAAATTTTAAAATACCGCAACGTAATATATTAATTTTTTCCTACCCTTCCTTGATTTTGATTGGTTAGAATTTGTTCCTGTTTATTATCTTCAGTCTATAAACAATAATCTATCATTAGTCACATTTAACAAATAGTTAACCATTAAAAATGAATTCTTTAATAGAAAACGTTATGAATGTCCGAGAAAAAATTCAGAAATTTGGTAAATTTTAATTTATTGATTAATTAATTTATTAATTAATCTAGAAAATATTATTGAAGACAATTTGAAATCGAAGATTAAAGGAAATTTGAAAAGAAAAAGTAAACATAATTTTTAATTTATTGATTTAATTAATCAATAATTTAGGTAATACGAATAAAGAGAAAAATTATGTCAATATGTCAATAAATCGAAATGAAAATTTACAATGTAAGTATTGATTACTTTTTATAATTTAAAGGAAATTTAATATAATTTTTTATTTAAGTAAATGTTAATATTTGTAATTTAGTAAATTTTTATTTTTTAGTAAATAAAATTTGTAAAATAAATTTTGTAAATATTTCTTGTAATAAATAATAATAATTTGCAAATTTTTGCGTAAACATTTATTAAAAAATTTCATTTAAATTATAATATTTTTTTATTAAATTTTTATTTTATAGGTATACTTATAGGTATACCCGAAATATTGTTCGGCGAAAGAACATAATAATAACTGCCATTCTATAATGGAAAATTATTACTTGAAAAAATATTATAATAAAAATTATTTTATATGCCCTATATGCAAAACTAGTGACCCCGTAACATATATATACGCAATTAGTTTGAAATATTTAAATAGCCTCTTCAATAGCTATTCAATGTTTAGAAAAGAAATTAAGAGAAAGCAACTTGTTAATAAAGTAAATGAATATCGAGAATATCACTAAACTACTTACTGTTATCCTCGAGAACACCTATTTTACCTTTGAGCAAAATATCTATAAACAAGTTAAAGGTCTGCCTGTGGGTTCTAGCATATCAGGACTGCTAGCAATCATCTTTATGGATAACCTCGAACGACCGACACTGAGGACCATACAACCCATCGGTTTCTATGCAAGATATGTAGATGAATTTGGCGGGCACATCTTCTCCGAAGCAATCGGAAAATCATTCAAAAAATCATGCACACACTGAGGGATATCGATATCCACTTCCATAGTATATCCATATGGAAGATTTTCAATATCATCATTCATACATTCATTCAATACAGAATCAAGATCACCATACACCCATTCAAAGTCAGCATACGGAAGCTTTTGGCTTAAGGCTCAACCATAAAAGTTGTTGATATCAATGTACAAGAGTTCTGTGTCTTCAGAACTTACAACATAATGTTTGTTAACAAATGCTAACCCACCCCGTATTTTTCCTTCATAGAAATTAAACATTTCCATGTCTTGCAAAAGTTCAATGGGTTCCGTTAATGTCATAAGCGCTTAGGCCCATGACATACCGGGAATTCCATATAAATTAAGAGGTTCAAGACCATTGTAAGCAATGGCCTTTTCACGGAATTGTTAAAAAATAGTCTGCGAGGAGAAAAACGTCTAATTTAAGGTAAGTTAACATTATTATAATTATTAATTAATAACATGCCTGCTGTTTATGGCAAGTGTTTTTGGTGGTGGGTGATGTCTTCAGGTAAAATTGCCTCAAAATTGGCATATATCACGAATGGCGGCGTTATTCTTCTTGAATAATCTTTGAAAATTAAATTTTTATCTTTAGGTAGGGTATACAATGTAGTACCTATTTGGATCTTACTACATTGATCTTACTACATAACCATTGAGACAATGAGGACACCACTTTACTCTAATCCAAAGGTTGCAGGAGCTACTGGGATGTGAGTTCATTAATTTTTGTAAGTTTAAAACTGCGGTATAATGGAAATTATCACCGTCTTCCAATAAAAGTAAGTATATTAGTTCACCATCTATAACCTTAGATCGGTGAATGATATCTAATTGAGAATGATGTGGAATATAATTATCGTCAATTACATTTTCAGAAGGCGTAGCTGGGGTCTTCTTATAAATTAAAACATTTATTGATAAATTTAAATTACTATTTTTCCTTTCAAATTTAGGGATATCACATAATTTCATTGGACAATCAGAAATGGGGTCAAAATTTAACTCGTCAAGATAATTTTTATAGGAACTAACTCTATTTCTATTTATATGTACTACATTACGTTTTAAAAGGACTAAAGTACTATATATAAAGCACATATCGTCGGTGTTTTTGACGTTTACTATTGCTTTTTTAGAATTTAAAGCTGATGGTGTTGGGATATAACTATGTCCAGCTAACCTATTCATATGGGTAAATTTTATTTAATATAAAATCTATCTCTTTGATTTCAACCACCCGCCATCCGCTACCCAAATATGTGAATTTTTCTATTTTCTCATTTAATTTAGTGATACCCTCTACTAGAAAATTATCGGAAAAAAAAGAAAAAATTATCTCTAATTTCCCAATCTTTCTCGAACTGGATTAAAAACGGTGAATTGCATTTTCACTGACCCCATTCCGTTTATTTCGGTAATTAATTTATTTGTGATCTTATTTGTAATGAAAACTTGTACCACGTTATCTTTTTCCATATTAAATCGTAAATTCATTCTAGCCCCCATAAAATCTATCTCAATTTCAGGTTCGTCGTCAATATCGGTCGAACCGCCTATCTTATTATTTACTGAACCACCTATTTAAATATTATATATATCATTTATTTGATCTATTTTAGTAATTTTAGAGTGGACACAAGACCCAAAACTAACAGCAGGCTGTTTATTATTATTTAGAATATTATTTATTTTAGTATTTAGATTCGTATTTAGATTAGTATTATTTACATTATTTTTTACATGTTTTGTATTATAATTATTATTTATAGGTTTTGTATTTATGTGTTTTGTGGTATTATGTGTTGATTGTTGTATTTTGATAAACAATTTCTTTTTTATTTAAAGAGAACAGATTTAAATGTGATTTGTGAATATTATAAAACTCTANTAAAGAGAACAGATTTAAATGTGATTTGTGAATATTATAAAACTCTATATATTTAATGCTATGGGAAGTCTCGCATATTGGACATAGAAAGTAGTTGATGCCAAAGAATGTACGACCGTAGTATATTTTCAAATTTTTATGGCATATATTTGTATGATCATTTGATGACATGCAGTAGCGTGGGTATAATTTACCTGATGAATTATAAATATATATCAAATATATTAATAGATTTAAATATTAATAGTTATACAATATTGCATTTATATTTAATGTCTTTATTAATAATTCTTTAGCCGTTTTTATCGCATAATAATTATAAAACGGAATAATAATCGGAATACCTATATAATTTCTTGTAATATTATTATTATTAGAAGTATAAAATATGGGAGATATAAAATCATAAATATTATTATCATTGTCATTATTATTATTATTATTATTATTATTATTATTATTATTATTATTATTATTATTATTATTATTATTATTATTATTATTATTATTATTATATTTAATATTATTAGTTTTTTTTAATATTATTATTAGAGAGAGTAGTTGTGTGCTCAATGTAAACTATGTTAAAATGATAATTTAAGCCTTTTGCTGCAAATAATGTATTTAATGAAAAAATTTCGACAATAAGATAGTCCTTGTCAATCTATTAATAATAATAATAATAATAATAATAATAATAATATAAATAATAAAAATAAAAATAATAAAAAAAATAATAATAGTAATAATAGTAATAATATAATAATAATAATAATAATTATAATAATAATAATAATAATAATAATAATAATAATAATAATAATAATAATAATAATAATAATAATAATAATAATAATACATAGACAAAAACACTTATTTACGAGCTAATTCTACATGCGAGCTGCACAGAGATTTATATAAACTATTTAATAATAGTCTGTATGGGAAATCGGTATAAATCCTTAAAAAACGGATGAATCTGAAGCTAGACAATTCAGCCTCAAAGCCGACTTTCAAGAAATCAATCAAAATTGATGATGACTTGATTGCTGCACATCTAAATAAGGATTCTATATGTTCAGACAGGCCTAACTACATTGGCCAATCTGTGCTAAACCTGTCTAAACTGAAAATGTACCAGTTACAGTATATGGAATTGGCAAAATATCGCTTAGAGTTTAACTGTGATATAAATATCGTTGCCGGCGACACCGACTCCTTTTAGTTTCATAACTACTTTGACTTAAAAGCTTTATAATCATAAAGACTAAAAATATTAAAAAACTAAAAAATATAAAAACCTATAAATTATAAAAAATATATAAAACATACTTTCTCTATACACCCCAAAATATTTAGTTTTTTATAATTTTATATACTACTACCTCTATAACTTTAAATTTTTAAAAACTTGAAATTTTTAAATCTTAAAAACATAAAAACTAAAAATCTTAAATCCTCTAAAAATATTTTAAAAAAATGTCAACTGGTCGGGAAATTATTTCTTGTAAAGTTTGTAATAAAACTTTTCAAAGACCTTCAGCATATTTAAAATCAAGAAGTCATCTTGAAAAAACCATTGGATTGAATGATTCAAATTCTATATTTTGTAGAAAATGTGGAAATAGATATTTGTTGAAATTCTTTAGATTACATGATGTTAGATGTGTTGGTGTTGCAAGGAAAAGAGAATTTGAAATTAATACTTGTGAGATTTGTAAAAAAAATTTCAAAACCAAATTAGTATTTGAACAGCATCTAGAAAATGTACATCCACCTAGACAATTAGAAGATGAAGAAGATGAAGAAGATGAAGAACAAGAAGAACATGGTTATTGCAATCGACACATCAATCATATTTTTGAAGATCTAGCCTACACCCCAATTTCCATATATAAATATATAAATAAACACAAAACAGAAATTAAAAATTCAATGGAGGAAGTTTTAACAAGAATGAAAACAGCAAGATTTAAAGCTATAAAATATAAAGTTGTAATTAATCTAGATTATTATCGTGGTAATGAACAAACTGATGCATTTTTAAAATCAAAATATGAAACCAAATATTTATATTTATTTAGTACTAAAAACTTTAAATCTTGTTTGAAAAAGATTATAAAAGAATTAGAAAAAAGTTCAGAGTATGTTGAGCAACAACTAGGTGAATCTAATTTAATCCTTCAATCGTTTGAAAATATAGAAATAAATTATTGGATCTCTCAACCCCCAAATCCTGAATCATATATTCCTACACCATTTACTTCAAAACACATATAAATGTTAAAAATAAAGATAATAAATGTTTTATGTGGTCAATATTATCAGCCCTACATCCAACAACTGATAATGCTGATAGAGAAACCAAATATGAATCCTTTGAAAATGAATTAATATTTTGGCAAGAATTTCAACATCCAATAAAAATTTCAGAAATTGAAAGATTTGAAAAATCAAATAATCTAAGCATAAATGTTTATGAATTCTCCAATACAATTATTATACCAATTTACATTTCTGATTTGAAATCAAAATATGAAAAGCATATTAATCTTTTAATATTAGAACGAGAAGATGAAGATGAAACAATTCTTCATTATGTTTGGATAAAAAACTTTAAAGTTTTATGCGTTCACGAGTTACAAATAGTCGCATTAGTGATGGTCATGTTTGTGAAAGATGTTTATATTATACAACAAGTGATGATATGAAAATTAAACATGAAAGATTATGTTGTTTGAATGAACCAACATTGATTAAAATGCCTGATCCCAAAAATGCAAAAATGAAATTTAAAAACTGTGAGGAGTTAAAATTAAAATACTAAATTAAATTAGTTCATGATTAAAATTTGTAAAGTTTTAATTGAAACTTAAATTATTTTAAGATATTAAAATTGAAATGATAATTGAAATTTTAAAATAAAATAATTTTTAATAAAACTGAAATTCAAGTATGAATGCGATGGTATGTTGATATTTGGTTGAAATTAAAATTTAGAAAATGTCCCAAGAATATTTGTTTATATAATCAGATTTAATGAAATATAATTTTGGATTTAATAGTCTTAGTAATTTATTTTGATGACCGAAGAATTAAATGTTATAGCTTCTAACAAAAACTATTCAAATATTCTAAAACCCTTGGCTGTAATTTATGCAGATTTTGAAGCAGTTAATTATAAATAAAATTCATATCATGAATATTACAAGGTTTTAGTTGATAATAATTTATCAGATTCATATCATAAATATGAATATGTTCGAAATTTGAATGAACCAAAACATGAAATAATTAAAAACTTTTTAATCTCAATTGAAAAATCTTGGTCAATTCCTTTAACTCAACAACTTCCATCAGCTTTCTGTATGTATATAAAAAGTAATTATCCTAAATTGATCAAATATCAAGAAATATTTTATAAGGGACAAGATGTTTTGCAAGTATTTGTAAATAAAATAAACGAGATTGAAAATAAATTTCATAAATTATTAAAAACTAAATATGAATTACATACATCAAGTCATCAGAAATTTGAACTTATAAATGCAGAAATTTGTTGGATTTGTAAGAATAATTTTTCAGATATTACAAATCCAAAAGTTCAAGATCATGATCATTTTATTGAATCATATAATTATAAAGGAGCAGCCCATCACCAATGTAATATAAATTGTAAAAGACCAAAATTTATACCAATATATTTCATAACCTCTTTGGATATGATGTACACTTGTTTATAAAAGAATTATCAATCAATGCCAAGAATTCTTTTAGGGTAATTGGTAAAACTAAAGAAAAATACAAATGTATGGAATATGGATGTTTAAAATTTATAGATTCTTTAAACTTTATTTCAATGAGTTTAGATTCAATATCTAAAAATTTAAAATTACCTGACTTTAAACATACAACAGAAAATGTTTTGATAAAATATAATATTCCAATTGAAAAATATCAAACTTGTTTAGCAAAAGGAATATATCCTTATGATTATATTGATTCATTTAAAATATATACACTAATACCGAATTAAAAGCAAAAAGTACAAATAGTTTAGACAAAAATTATTACAAATTGTTAAATAACAGTTTATATGGTAAAACTGTAGAAAATTTAAAGAGAAGAATGAATCTTCGTCTTTGTACTACCGACGGTAAATTAGTCAAATATACTTCCAAACCTTTGTTTAAAAAATCCATTAAAATCGACGATAATTTAATTGCCGCTTTGTTAAATCTAGATTCTATATGTTTAGATAGACCAAGTTACATTGGACAGTCTGTACGTGATCTATCTAAACTTAAAATGTATGAATTACAATATAAAGATTAAGAAAAATATCGCAATGAGTTTGGATGTAAAATTAATATCGTTGCAGGTGATACGGATTCTTTTTTCCTGGAAGTTATTAACTGCAAACTTGAGGTTCTTTTACCTGCAATGATCCGCGATAATTAATTAGACATGTTCAATTACGATACTTGTCATTCCTTATATAGTATGAACCTTGATTCAGTCATTGGAAAGTTCAAAGACGAGAATAAAGGTCTTAAATATAAGGAATGGGTTTTTCTTAGACCTAAGTGTTATAGTTTGTTGAATGATGAGGAAACAAAAAGGCTAAAGGTGTTACATTGAAAGGTAGTGACATAAAACATCAGTCATACCTGGATTGTTATAACACTAATCAAATTTTTTCGATTCCTCAAACAAAAATAACTAGCAAAAACAATCAAATTTATACAATTAAAAATACTAAAATAGCGCTTACTAACGCAGATGACAAAAGGGTTTGGGTGGGGAAAAATACTAGTTTTGCATATGGCCATGTAAGATTAAGTCAATTAAATGACATAGAAGTTGTTGGAGAAGATGTTGGAGAAGATGTTGGAGAAGATGATGAAGAAGTTGACATTGATGACGTTATTTTATCAGATGAAGATTAATTGAATTAAATAAAAATTTAATATCTTTACTTTTGTTCTTTTTATGTGTTTAGTTAATTTTTATGTGTTGTTTAGTATTTGGTTGAAATAATAATAATAATAATAATAATAATAATATTATTATTATTATTATTATTATTATTATTATTATTATTATTATTATTATTATTATTATTATTATTATTATTATTATTATTATTATTATTATTATTATTATTATTATTATTATTAATCTATAAAAAATTTCATTAAAAAATTTACTTTGAAAATTATTTCATAAAAATTTCCATTAAAATTTATCTTAAAAAATTTTTTTCTCAGAAGCTGTTGGTTATTCAAACTTTTTTTTAATAAATTTAGAAATCTTACTTTAATTTACTTATTACATTACTTTAATTTAATTATTTAAAAATTATTACTTTAATTTACTTATTTAACTTGTATTTAAAATTTTTGACCATTGATTACTTAATTTTAAAATTTGAACCTTAATTAACTTTAATTTAATTTTTTGGAACCATAATTAACTTTAATTTAAAAAATTTGAACCTTAATTTACTTATTTGGACCTTACTTTACTTTAATTTTAAAATTTGGACCATAATTTACGTTAATTTTAAAATTTGGACCATAATTTACTTATTTGAGCCCATTCATTACTTTAATTTAAAGTTTTTGACCATTATTTACTGTAATTTAAAAATCTGAACCCATAATTTACTTTAATTTTAAAATTTACCACGCTTTTTTATTGAGTACCGCCTTTTGTATTGAAAATATCCTGAGACCTTAATATACCACGCTTTTTAGTGATAATCGGATTTTCTATTGAAAATATCCTGAGACCTTGAATTACCATGCTTTTTATTGAAGACCGCCTTTTTCTATTGAAAATCCCAGGACCATGGAGACCCACCCAAATAATACTGACTTGGCTTTTTGTATTGAAAAAAATTTTTTGTATTGAAAATCCCAGGAACATGGAGACCCCCTCACTATAGTCTGAAAAAAAAATTTTTGTACTGAAAATCCCAGAAAGCAAAAAAAAGGAAGTTGCCGCAATTGCGTAATCAAAAGTTGCCGCAGACCTCCCGGGGTGGGGGTAATTGCGGCAGTGGGCTACTAACTACCTACTGATGCGGATGAATAAATAAGAGTTTTCAGGGTTAATCTTTGTAGGAAGTCTTCTAAAACCTAGAATTCTGTCTCGTAAAATATGGAAACTCTCTCATTCACATTGTTTCTGGATTATTAAGAGATATGTCGGAGATTGGGTGGTATTCACCCATTATTGATGTCCAAATCTCATATTTTATGGCTCAGTTTTCATGTATAAATTATTTTGATCAAATATTTACTGACTAGTCATTCAAAAAAGGATGTTAGTATCACTTCTTATGTTTTGCATGTAGCATGAAGTTATCGTTTTTCAACTAACCTAATACTGTGCAAATAGACAAAATGGTAATTCAGCTCAAAAATGCAGGTCGAAATTAATATCTCCCATACCATCTCAACATATGGAAAAGTTGAGTTGATAGGTTGTTTCTAAAATAATTTATTATTATTAATTTTGGGAATAGCAATATTGGGATATTATTAGAACTTTTTTCAATTTTCACCTCTGATTACTTTTCAATTGACATTGTATTTATGAAACATATTTTACTATAAATCAGTAAAGATATGGATTTAGATTCACCTGAAATAGGTTGTATCGAAAATTCGTGAATATCAAAATCTCAAAAAAAAACATCGATATTGTTGGGTTTTATTTATACGAATGAACAACAGTCGGTATTTCTGACTCCTTATGTTCCCTTATAAAAAAGAAAATTTCCAACGTATATTAACAGTTTCCACTCACATTAATTTTCCCATTTTTGTTTCTTACACTCATATTAAATTTAGAGAATTTAATGGAATTTCAAGAACATATGTGGGAATTTGTAATGCTTTTGTAATGAATTTGTAACATATCTCAGGAACCACAAATCGGAAAGATATTCGTTTACAGCTTTAATGTAACTATCATGATGGCATGACGATTTACAAATGGATGTTTTCTTAGGAGTGAACGTATGATGACTTTCTGATTAATAAATTACACGCGTGGTGATGGTGTGAGTATATATAATTAAATGGATAATTTTAGGATACCAAACTCATTGCGCTGGACCGTACTGTATTTATGGGGAGAAACAGGTATGGTCAGAGTTCGGTGTCAAATTAAGAATTAGGGATTTCATGTAAATACTCTGGGTTCTACAAACGAACACGGTCACAAGTTAGGTAAAGTCAAACTGACAATAGTGGTAGTCAAGAGGGAACCCGAAGTAAACCTGGCGTCGGCAGCAAAAGAGGTATTTGCAGCAAGTTACCAACTAGAGTGAGTGAAAGAAGGAATCCTATCGGATGTGATACCTAGCACCAATGATGAGCTCTGACATTTATCAGAGGAGAATTGGAAAATGGAGAAGGCTGCGAGAATCATCAAGATGTTATCCTCCCAGAAAACCTGGCGCTATTTCGCTCACCCGATGTGGAATTAGGCCCTAACGCAAGAGAGGAGGAGAAAAACCGAACAGTTTCTTTATCGTAAATATAGCTTTTCATTTTTGTTGTTGTTATAATAATAGTAAAGTTAAAATTAATTTTTCTTTTGTGTACTTTAGCTGTGCAAATAGATGTGTGAAATGAGACGGAATATTGGAATGTTGTAAGGAAATGTTTTAGAGGGATAAACGGCAAGGCAACGCCCCCAACAACTTTTATACATTTCGATAAAAGAGAGCAAATAATACACAGAATAAGGTATTTTGGTTAAACATGATGATTTGTTTATTTTGTGGAATGCGTCTGTAGGGATGTGGTTCATGACATTAAAACTTTTTAGTAAAATCAAGCATGAAAACCCAAGGGGTTTCAATACATAAAGTAGGACATCTGGTTTCAATTTGAATAACGACTTTTCTGAGCCTATTAACCCCTTAACGCACATGCCCTAGCGTAACTCAGGTAAGTGTTACTGGTAAATTTGTGCATGCCCGAGAGAGACTCGGGTATACGAAATATAAAGTTTTGTTTAAGATTCACTAATGATTATATCTCGGGCAGTGTAATAAATTTATTGACAGTGGTCTATATATTAATTATCAATAATAAGAAAAATGATTTAACTTTGCCGTGCGTTAAGGTGTTAACGCATTCAAACACATTTCATTAACTTGACTATTAATAAAAAGTTTTTAATTCAAATCTTTTATTTTTTTAAAACTCAAACAAAGTATATTAAGCAAATTAGTAAACAAAATAAACAAATTCACATGGAAGTTTTTATTTTGTAAGTAGTTTCTTGAATCATAAATTTTGTTGTTTCAATGTCAAAATTCGAGAATTATCTTTCCTTTTTCAGCTAGCAATTGATTAATAGATTCATTTTTATTATTTCTCTCATTTTCAATAATATTTGAAAATTGAAATCGCAATTATCATTAGATATAATTGGTGAATCATGAGTTTAAGTGTCGCGTCTGTGTGCATTTTCTTCTCTGAAATTGGTTTTTTATTTTGTGTGCGCACACAGACGCGGACAATTGGTTATTTGAGTTGTTGAAATGTAATCGATTTTTAATATTTTATGAATATGATTGAATTTTAGTTTTTGTTTTAAAAGGTGATTTTTTAATTTTGCATTTTGGTAAATAAAGGTTTTCGAGATTCTGTTGTTTTTTGTTAGAAAGATTAAAAACCGACTTGCAACTTATAAAAAATGATAACTAAACGAAATTTGTATTAAGATTTTAACGATTGGAAAAGATCAAAGATTATTGAAAATTATGATGTTTCTTGTAAGAATGGATCTAATGCAGCTGAACTTCATAATTCATTATCTAAAAACATAATCGAAGTTCCAACTCACGAAGGCATTGATTAGTATTTATATAGATTTTGCTAAGACCGTCTAACAACTCACTACAGCGTCATTGAACACTTTCGAGCAGATTTGGTTTCTCATTCAGACATGTGAAGAAGCATTCGCTACGACTTTATAGATTAAAACCGTGATGTAGAAAGATAGAGGCAAAATGGTTTCCCCGAAAGCGATAAAAAACAGAAAATGCTACTACAGGAACAGATACCAGGGGACTAGTTAGAAATACAGTCATTCAAGTGTATGGTTGTCAACTAGAGATAGCGGGCCACCAGACGTTCACCGACCAATACTTCACAGACAAAGTGCTGTCTGGGTCTCACATGGAGTCGTTCCCGAGGAAACAAAGCAAGTCAAAGAGTTGGTGTAAGCTAGACAAAAAAAGAGTTAGAAGAAGCGCCAGGAAAGATCGCGGGACACACCTGTAAAAATATGAATTAATTCGGCGTTCTAGAAAACGCAAAGTAGGGGGTCGTTTAATGTTATAAATGATATGTGAAATCGAACTTTTAGACTCTTCATTATGATGGGGAATATAATTAATTTGGGATCTATTAGAGTTGAATTTATAAACGAAACCTTAGACCTCTAAAATATCTATTATTTTATTTTGCGACTAATGTTATCATTTACCAATTTTAGTGGAACAAACGATCAAGGAACTGTCAGTCAAGAAACACTCAACATCCAGACAGGTAAATGAACTCCAGTTGAACATAAAAGTGCTTAAGGTAAAAATTCAACGACGATAGAATTTGAATGTTGTTTAATATAAAAATAAAATATACCATTAACCTTTCCGAAAATGAAAACATCCAAAAAAATGTCAGATTTGAAGAAGCAATTCTCATTATAAACAGATGGCCAACAATCAACAATAAAGAAGAGATCAATGAAATCATCAATTTGATTTGTTGTTTTTGACCTTGAGAATAGCTTTTAAAACATTAAATTAAAAATTAAAAAATAAAAATTTAAAATAATATAGAAAAATATATAATTTTAGAACATCATTAGGATTTAAAAATCAAAATAGAAACATTTAGTAAAATATTTAAATAGCCTATATAATTAATTATTGGAAACTATATTTTATAAATATATTAAGATAGTATTTATTAAAATTTTAATTATTGAGTCGTTTTGATTTAAAAGGTTATTTATTTTTAAAAATTTTAGAATTTTAAATTCTTGAGAAAATAGTTTATTATTAAGAAATGAAAAGTAAGAAAAGGAAATAAAAGATAAAATCAAAAGGCATTTAAGAAAATAGAAGAAGCTAAACTCCATGTAATGGAAAAGGAAATTTTTTTCATTGGTATTAAATATATTATTCGCAGCAAAAGGCTTAAATTATCATTTAATTTTTTTTAAATTTAACTGATGCTGCTACCAAATAATCACTACTTTATACTAATAATAATAATAATAATAATAATAATAATAATAATAATAATAATAATAATAATAATAATAATAATAATAATAATAATAATAATAATAATAATAATACAGATATATTCATAAATCAACATGTATCCATTAAAGTAGATATTTTTGAAAGATTAAATTTAATTTCCATATTTCTCAAAAAATATTTCAAATTTCTCACGAACTTTGATCAAAATATTTAAATATTGCACTCAAACAAAACACTAATTCTATTGTCCAACATAAATGGTATTACATTTCTGGACATTTTCGCCTTCAATAAATAAATATATAAATGCAATGAATGGACAATTACTTAGAAATTACTTTAGAAAATGATTGAAATATGTTTTCTTGTTATAGCAATTTTACAGGGACTCATAGATCTGGCACTGGGACAACCGAATATATACATAGGTAAGATATGTATCTTTATACATGATAAACATATGGAAATACTTTGCTCTTGGTAGCCGAAGCCACCACCGGTCAAAGATGCTCAATTCCATTTGTATACAAGGGTAAAATCTACCATGATTGCTCAGCCGAAGATTCTGATAGACTTTGGTGCTATGTCAATAAAGAATTCACACATTGGGAATACTGTAAACCACATCCAAGTAAAACATCTAATTATTTTCATCTTTCATTCATGTCTTTCAAATATAATTTCCAGAAGAATATAATGGATGCCAACTTAACAATCCTACTATCACCGTTAAGGAGGTTGAAGAAATTCTTAGAGTTCACAACAAATTTAGGAGTAAACTTCCAGCTTTGAGAATGAGAAAATTGGTTTGTTTTAGTTTGTCAATCTGTTAAAGTAGAAAAAAACTGGTAAATTTTATTAGGAATGGAATTCTGAATTAGCTCAGAAAGCACAAATGGCAGCAGATAGATGTTCGTTTAGCTATACAGACCGTACATTGTAAGCAATTATTATTATTATTATTACTTCCAATATTACTTTCAATACTTTCAAAACACAAATTTTTAAAAATCTATGCTGTTCTTCTTAATGTTATTATTTAAACAATTTTGATAAATAATTAAAATAGCACTTTCATACAAATTCAGCATTAAATTTTCATATTTTATTTTAATATTTTATCCAGAATGTTTACACTACCTTTTTATAAATGTGTTTTAACATTTTATAACATTTTATATTAACTTTGTCATTAAGTTTGTTAGACGCAATTAAATTCAAATCTTCTTCAAGCATTTATTTTTATAACAACTTCAAAATTGTGCCGTTTACTAGCGCATCTAAACACCGAGGCGTGATAATTATTAATATTAATGTAATTACTTGTCATACATTTAATTGATTTAATTTAATATAATTTAATATAATATGATATAATTTAATATAAAATTTAAATATAAAAATTTAACAGAAATAATTATTTCTACAAACTGATCTCACTTCTACCATTTAACCATAATAATTTTATATAGAGGTTTACTAACTCCTTACATCCCCCCTTCTTTAAAATGCTTTCTCGTAATATTCCTCGTAACTTTTCTCCCGTTTTCGTCTGTTAATAAGTAACTTCTTTCATGATTTAGTTTTATTACTGTGTATGGCCCTTCATATCTCTCATGATATTTATTTCTAATTTCTTGTTTCACCAATACTTTGTCCCCCACTTCTAAGTTCCTAGTTGTGCCAATTTCTTTCGCTTGCTGTCTTTTAGCCTCTAATTTCCGCATAATTCTATTTCTATCCACTTCATTATTACTATGTAATTGCGATCTATTAATCTTTCTTCCAAATATAATTTCTGCTGGACTCACTCCAGTAGTTTTTGAGCTGTCGCATTTAAAACGTATTCTATATCAGGCAATAATTCTGTCCAGCTTTTTTTAACTCCTTCTCTGAGTGACGCGATAATATAGTCTCTTATAGTACGAAATTGTCTTTCAATTACACCATTAGTATTATGATGATACGGACTCGAAAATATCAACTCAATTCCTGTTGCCTTTGCTAGTTCTTTAATAGCATTTGCTTCGAAATTCTTTCCACAATCAACATATAGTTCCTTAGGGGCTCCAAATTTCAATATCCAATTATTTAATAAAACTGCCTTTATTGTATTTTCGTCTTGCTTTCTAATAGGAATTAGAGATATGTATTTACTGTAATGATCGATTATTGCACAAATACATTTTTCTCCTCTGAAGGTTTCTCTTAATGGACCGCAAATATCCATGTATATTTTCTCCATAGGTTCTGAAGCTTGAATTACTTGGGTTTTTTCTTTTGACTTTGTAGTTAAAACTTCGTTTTTCTGGCATGCTTCACATATTGAAATAGTCTCTTTTACTTCATTTAGCAAATCTTCCATATCAAAATTGTTCCTAATATATTTCATAACTTTTTCTACTCCTGCGTGGCATAATAATAGCCTCAATTTTACTTTGATCTCAGTTTCAGAATTTAAATATAAAAATTTAACAGAAATAATTATTTCTACTAACTGATCTCACTTCTACCATTTAACCATAATAATTTTATATAGAGATTTACTAACTCCTTACAAAGTTTATAAGTTTATTCTCAACCTAAAATGTATTTGGTATTGCCTCAAGCTTGTGTGTACCTTTATTGTCTGATATGACACAAATGGAGATCCTGATTGGTACAAACAAATTAAAAGAGAGTATGTATGCATATTGTATTGTGTGTAAGTGTATGTGCAATTCGTAAGTTTTTGTGACTTTTTAAAAGAAACTTCGAATTGATCGATTGGTTCTTTGTGTCTTCGAAGTGTTTCAATCGTTTTTCAAATTGGACTTTTGCTCTATTTTTTCTGAATTGTTATTATTTAGTTATTGTGTTTTCACGAACTTTTTAAATTCTCTGGAATCAGGAATTTGCCGAATCTGTAATCAATTCACTTCTCGAGATTAAAGATTTTATTTTCGGCAATTCTCGAGAATCTTGAATTTTAAAGAAAATTGTCTAGTCAAAAAATACGTGTTATTAAGAAAAACAAATTAAATGAGCCGGAATAAATCGTGCAAAATGAAAACAAAAGAATTATATTGATTGTATTACAGGTATAGTTTTACCGTCAATTTCTATTAAAATAACTTTTCAACATACACAAACAATCTACTGACTTATCAGATAAATGGATTCCACCTTTGCACACAAGTTTCCAGGAATTGAGAAGTTTTGAGTTGATGTCGGTCTTATGCAAAATAGTGTATTTTTAGCATTTCTAAATTTGCAGTAATTTAACCTGATGCTTCATAATTATATAGGTCTTTTGATAAATAACGGAATTTACTCGCAATAGTTTTGATAGGCCCCAAGCTTTCTCGAATTGATTCATCCAATTGCTGAGCTAAACTTAATTCGTATTCAGAATCCGGACTATCAATCTCAATAACATCCGGTGAACTAGTCGTGATAGTAGTATTCAAATTGCTATTATGTAATCTATCCATTATACTTTTTGCCAGATTATATTTGCCAGATCATATTTTTAAGTACATTCGAAGAAAACATTTTCTTCAACTTTTTTAAGGTTTAAGAATCTCGAAGGAATTTTAATAAAGATATAAGTGAAGCATTTCGTCGTTTTTCTATCTGATTCAGTAAATTATTTAATAAATAATATTACTGAACTTTAATGCATAAAAATTATCTTTATCTGGATTATAATCATATGCTATATAATGCGCTACTCGAGCCGCGGAAAAGTTGCGATATTGAATCAAATGTGCCGGAAACATTGTTGCTGTTACAAAATCCGACTCAATATTATTTCAACCTTATTTTTGAAAATATAATCACATTGTTTAAAATTTATCATTATGCCACATGCCCAATCTTTGGGCAAGCAAATTGTTTTAAGAACTCTTGATAACAATTATTATTATTATTATTATTATTATTATTATTATTATTATTATTATTGTTAATAATTATTAAAAATTAGATGTGGAGATCGAGATAAAATAGGACAGAATATCTTTTATAATTATAGTGGAAACAATTTCCCAGAACTGATGTCATGGACGTCAGTTATAAGTCAATGGATTGAGGAGAAAAAGAATTACCAGAATTATTACAATAGATGTGTACCTCAATGTCAAAATTATATTTCGGTAATTATTTATTAATGTTATTGTTTAAATTTGAAAGAAACCTTGAAAAAATGAAAGATTTATAATAATATAATATTGTTTTTACTGTCCTCCTGAAAACCTATACATTAAGATTCTCCATTTTCGTATTTTTATACAATATGTTCTGATAGAATTTTCAAATGTTTTTATAAGAAGGTTAGACATTCCGGAAATGTTTGTTTAGTTTGCCTATAGGTTTTTTGAAATCCAATCGTGATTTGATTTAATTATTATATTATTCAATGATTCGTTAAAAATAAATTAAATTTTTTTTAGCTAGCGTGGGCTTCAACCAATTTTGTAGGATGTGGCAAGGCGTACTGTCGTAGATACATTCAAAAGAAAATTTTTTATAGTATACAATACTATTGCAATTACTATGATTCGTATGTTAAAGTTTTTATTATTATTTTTAATATTATTATTATAATTGTTAATAATAAATGCTTAATAATCTATTAATATATATTTTAATACAAATTATTGCCTAAATCTGGTATTATTTAAACACCCAATTTAAATGGCGAATTAATTAATTTAATAATAATAATAAGTTTTTGCATGGATCTTTCTAACATTGACAAAAGGTCCTGTATATCGGTCCTCCTCTTTTTTAGTCACTGATTTTGCTTCTGATGGACTCATTCCAGTTGTGCTTTGAATGGTAGCATTTAAAGTAAACTCAATTTCAGGTAACACTTCAACCCAATTCCTCTTAAGTTTATCTCTTAATGATGTACTGATAAAATCTGGTATTGTTCGAAATTGTCTTTCTATCAAACCATTAGTGTTATGATGATAAGGGCTAGAAAATTGTAGCTGTATATTGTGATTCTTAGCCAACTCTTTTATCAAGTTAGTCTCAAATATTTTTTCACAATCAACATGAATAATTCTCGGTGCCCCGTATTTTAATATCCAGAATATCCGCTGTAGTTTTTTCGTCCTGCTTCGCTACTGTTGTCAACGAAATGTATCGACCACACATATCTATAATTCCCAAAATATATTTCTTTCCATGAATGTTTGCCGGCAAAGGTCCACAAAAATCTATCGTTATAACCTCAAACGGTTCCGCCACTTGTGTTTTTACAATTATTTCTTTTGTTTTTGTTGTCAATATTTTTCGTTTCTGGCATATTTCACAGCTTTGAATATATTGAGTCGCCGATTATATTTAATTGACCAATCCTCCATATCGTAATTAACTTGTATATAATCGATTACCTTCTTGCATCTAGCGTGACACAACATTTTCTGCATCTCTTTGACAAATTCTATTCTATTTTTTTTTGGAATCCAAATTTTATTTTCTCTTGTTAAAATTAAATCTTCGTTGATTTTAAATCTTGTAGTCTCATTTTTATCGATTGCTTTTCTCATATGTTCTATCTCTTCATTACCTTTTTGCCATTTCAATCCATGTTTAGTAACTGTCATTGCTAACAATCTGGTTTTTACTTTCTCTGTCTTGGCATCTTCATGAATTTCCATACACTGTGTACATCTCCCACATTTATCTCTCAATAACGCGTCAGCGTTCGATTGGTCAATTCCTTTTCTATATTTAATATCCATATCTAAACTACTCAAGAAGTTTATCCATGTCTGAAATTGTGCCATTATAGGTTTTTTTGTTGTCATCATAAATGTTATAGCCTTGTGATCCGTTCTTAGCTGGAATCGCTTGCCGTAAGGATAGTGCTTAAAATGTTGTGCAAAGTAATAAATTGCTAAAAGTTCCTTTCTGGTGATACAGTATCCTATTTCATGTTTACTCATCGTATGTGAACCATAGGCAATAACACGTTCATTACCTAGATCATCAATCTGTGATAAAACAGCTCCTATTGTGTCGAAACTGGCATCCGTATCCAAAATAAATTCTTTCTTTTAATCAGGATATATTAGAACTGGTGTAGTTGATAGTGCTTTCTTGAATTTCTCAAAACTTTCTTGACATTCTTGTGACCAAACTAACTTGTCTTTATTGTTTCTGCACATTGATTCTAATATTCTTGCGAATTTTGAATAATTTTTTATAAATTTTCTGTAATAATTACACAGTCCTAAGAAACTTTTCAATTGTTTTAAACATTTTGGTCTTTGAAACCCTTTTATTGCTTCTATTTTAGCTTCATCGACTTTAACACCTTCACAAGTCATAATGTGACCAAGACATTTTGTCTCCTTCACCAAATATTTGCATTTTTCAGGATTTATTCTCAATCCTGCTTCTTTTATTTTTTCTAATACTTCATTTATTCTTTTTATATGATCTTCTTTGTCTTTTGAGAATATTAAAATATCATCTAAATACACTATAACAATTTTCCATAATAATTTTCCTAAAACCATATTCATTAATTTTTGGAATGTAGCTGGAGCAGCGGCAATCCCGAATGGCATCCTATTAAAGCAGAACTGCCCAGATCTTGTTGAGAACGCTGTCTTTTCTTGCGAATTTGCTGTTAATTCAACCTGATAATACGCGCTTCCCAGATCAATGGTGCTAAAGTACATTGATCCATTTAATGAATCTAAAATCTGTTCGATATTAGGCATTGGGAAGATTTGTCTTTCTGTCATTTTATTTGAACTTCTAAAATCTAAACATAATCGAATATCATTTTTCTCTTTCTTCCAGACACATACTAACGGTGTATTCCACGGTGTATTCCACGGTGAGTCACACTTTCTAATTATGCCGTTTTCTTCCAAATTTTTAATAGATTCTTCAATCTTTTCTTCTAGGTAGGCTGACTGTCTTCTTGGGTTCAAATGGATTGGTCCTTCAACAGTTTTAATATCATGCTTTAATAGATTGGTTTTGCCTATATCCTACTTATCTATCATAAATACTTCGGAATTTTTTTTATTACTCCATAAAGCTTGTTGCACACCTTAATCCTATTAATTTTATTGCTCTTTAAATCGATGTTCATCACTCGATCTTATCCCAAACTTGGCTTCAATGTTGCATATTTCCATATTATTATATTTGGTTGCATTTGCGCTGTTATTTCCGATAACTTTCATTAGTTTTATGTCAAACCTACGTAATAAATCGATTCCTCCAATTATCGACGGAGATACATTTTCAACTACTACAAAAACAATATTTTCTTCTCTACTTCCTATATTTATTCTAAGCTTGATTCTTCCCAAAGTTTTTAATGGACTACGATTTGCGCATCAGATTTTGTCACCGTGTTCGTTTAAAACTGGATTTCCTATCTCCTTTATAATCGAACTATCAATCACATTCATTCTAGCTCCTGTATCCAACAAACAATTCTTAAAGTAATTATTTATGCCTATTATTACACTTGAACGTCCACCCATTTTATCATAAACAATATTATACTGATCCTTCTTCAAATATGTTTCACTTCTATATTGTATTTTACAGTCACATGCATCATTCTATCCTTTTCATTATGTACATAAATCATATTTTCTGCTTTTTTTAATTTTTTTACATCATCTATCGATAAAATCTGAGTACAATTATTTTTGCATTCTTTTTTATTATCGTAATCAATATTTATTTTTTCAAAATTGTTTTCATTCGGCATATTTAAAATAATTTTATTTTTTACATTTTCTATTAATTCACATTGATTCGTTTTTTAAAAATTTGTTTCTAGCTCATTATTTTTTTCAACTATATCGATATTTCCTACAATTCTACTGCTACAATTATTTCTAATTACATTATTCTCATCCAACATTTTATGATTTACTTTATTTCAATTATCCTCGAAAGGAATTATACTATTCACGTTATTGTTAATATTTTCTACATTATACATTATTTACTAAAGGAATTATACTATTCACTTTACTATTAGTACTATTAATATATTTATATCTACCTATACAATTATACCAGCATACACAATCGTCATTATTACCCATTAATTCATTGCTCCGATCATCTCGCCCAACGATGGAGCTTCTTCGTTTGGGTAGTGTTCGTCTTGACATGAAATCTTTTCGTCGTTCTCGGCTTGATCAGTCTGAAACGCGGCTACCTATGTCCGTCTCGGTGGTCCACGCTCGTCTGCGTATCTTCTGCTGTCTGTCTGATTCCAGCATTGAAATCGCAGGTGGCCTCTTCTACCGCATCCTGAGCACGATATTGATGGGCATTCTCTTCTGTTGTGTCCAATATCTTTACACGCAAAACATCTCATCTCTGCATTCTGTGCTCTCTGATTGCACTCTCTGGATTGGTGCCCTTCCTTTCCACATTGGAAGCATTTCTGAACCCTTGGTTTCCGACATTCTCGATTCATATGACCCACTTCCTTACAATTCCAACATGTAATAACTGGTCTACTACTAACCAGCATTTTTCTTTGTTGGAATCTGTTCTGGAAATTATCGGCTTTCATCCTCGGTGTTGAATCATATCTGTGTTCACTTCGTTGTGAATTTGTAAAATTTCTCCTTTGGTTCTGTCTATCGGCAAATCCTTGTCTTGTCTTGACAATAATAGCAAACGCTTCCTTCCTTCTATTTAAAACTGATATTCCGGATACTTCAAAGTTTATATCATCGACCTTCTTATCTCTCCTTTTATTTCGTCGACGCTCATCGCATCTCTCATTTTTATTTCTTTCTGTGTATCCTTATCTTTGATACAATGGAAAAAAAATATGACATTAATTGTTTCTTGTCCCATTTGCGCTTCAGAACTTGGTCAACAATCTTTTCTATTTATTCGAAATATACTGTGGCAGTGTCATAGTTCTTTTCATAATTGCAGAGGGTTAAAAAATCCCCTATCAACGTCGTTGGTTTCTTGAAAGCTTTTTCAATCTGTCTTCAAAACAAATTTCATTTTCTTCTATTGCTTCATAAATTGGCAACAAATCTCTTGCGATCAAACCTTTCTTCATCATACTTTGACTGGATTGTTCTAGTCCACATAATTGGAAATACTTTTTGCATTCTCCAATAAAAACGTCTACATCGACGCTGCCATCGTAAATATCTGGGATCATTTTATTGATCATTGCCAGGGTCGCCATGTTAATAATAAACGCTTAATAATCTACAAATATATATTTTAATACAAATTATTGCCTAAATCTGGTATTATTAAAACACTCGATTTAAATGGCGAATTAATTAATTTAATAATAATGCTAATTATGCGTGCCAGCATTTATACTTTTACTATATAATAGTATTTGATACTTATAATATAATATATATTTTATTTATAAATTAATTATTTAAATATCCCTAACAATAATTATTATTATATTAATTATTATTATTATTATTTATTATTATTATTTTTGTTATTATTATTATAATTTATATTAAAAATTGTCAGATCACCTAAATGATTCTTAAATAATTTATACAAAATTTTTCTAAATAATTTCAATAGAAAAGTTCGAAAACCTTCAAAAAATTTTTTTTTAATTTTCCTTCGTTAAACATTATTTATACTTTCTTGTGTCTTTAGGTATTCGTTTGATAATTAAATACCGATGTAGGATAACTTTAAATAATACCTGTTTGAAATAATATTGTTGCTTTTTGAATTTGTATGTCTCATAATTATGTAATGCATGTCTGAATGTCAAAGGTGTAATATTGCATTATTGATACATGTGTGTATATTGCTCCAGATACTTACAATATAATTAGTTCATCCGGAGGGATAATAAGTTTTGTGATATTAACATATTATATGTCTCCAAAGTATTCTAATATCCGAAATTAATGTTTTAATTGAATGAATAATTTTATTTTATTTAAATGTATTTTAATGTCCACACTCTTTGGTTCGATCCCTTTGTGGTTGCCTGTACTGATCTTTTTTCTATACTAATGATTTTGTATTACTCAAAGCAAGCATAAGAGAGAAGTATATTAAGAGCCCGTTACACCAAAGGGAATATGCCGCCAACACCTCCCCGCAATGATGGAGTAACTTATACTGAAAACATTTGAGAAATTAGCCAACTGTTAAAAAGTGTTTTCTAGCAAATTGATGGAAGGTGGTAAAATTTTAGTCGTGGGTGAAGCAGAGAGGGTATAATTTAAGTCGATGGGCTGCATTTTCCCTTTGGTGTTACGGGCACACAATATAGTACGATGGAGAGGATGAAATATGTCATTAGAGTACTATGATTAAATATTGCCATATCTGATGCAATTGTTTTCATGAAATGACAAAATGCTTCCTCGTGCACACTTACAAAGACATTAATAAAAATTCTCCACCGACTCTTAAAATTCAAATTTAAAATCTTGTTTCTTTTTTAAATAAATAATTCCTTCTCAGAGGAAGTATTATTGAGCTACATAAACCTTTTATCATATCAACTGATACCAAATGTCAAGACTGTCATCTTTTCAATGGATACGAAAAGTTTCGGTGCGACGAGGATCAACTATGTGGTATGTTATTGGGAATTTTAATTAATTTTCACCATGGGCAATTTTCAGAAACGTGTGATTCTTCTATGAATGGCTGTAAAGGACACCAAACTTACCGTTTCCTGAAATTTTTCGATACACAAAAAGTTGTATAAAGACATGCGGGTAAAATTTCAATTGACTAACTCCAACTGTAAAATATTTCATACTTTAGATTATGCAAGTGACCTGCTGAATTAAATTGTTAATTGTTAAATAAAGAATAGAAACTTTGTTTTTTATGAATAACTGCTGACCTTAGATAAATTATCAAATAATACTCGAAAGTTCATTGACGACCATTTGAAATTAAGGGATGCGGATGAATAAATAAGAGTTTTCAAGGTTAATCTTTGTAGGAAAACCTGGAATTCTGTCTCGTAAAATATGGAAACTCTCTCATTCACATTGTTTCTGGATTATTAAGAGAAGTGTCGAAGATTGGGTGGTATTCACCCATTATTGATGTCCAAATCTCATATTTTATGGCTCAGTTTTCATGTATAAATTATTTTGATCGAATATTTACTGACTAGTCATTCATAAGAAAATGCTAGCATCACTGTCCTTTTCATGTCTATTTATAGACTTCTTTCACTTTTGCTTAACTCACATCTTATAATATTTCCCCCCGCTCTCAATATATCTTTGATCACTCTATTTAGCTTCTGTTCCATTTAGAAATTATTTTAATTTTTACAACCCTGACTTTATTGTTATTGTTAGTTATTGGTCAGTTAAATGTATCAAAATCTTCAAATTCACAAGTGTGTGTTGAATGTTCTTAATTAAGTTGTTTGTTGATGTATAATAAATAATAGTTATGGTAAAAATGATTAAAATAATATTTAAAAATAAAATAGTGTGTTTGGTTTAAAATAATCATTTAAGATTTAATAATTTTAAAGTAATGTTTTGAAAATCATTTTTGATTATCTTTTTGAAAATGATTATTTAAAATTAGTATTTATAATTTAAAACTTATTTAAAACATAATAATTTGAATATAAATTGTCAATATTGTATAATTATTCATCCATTGTGTATGTAGGTAAGCTGAAGATGATAGTGATGCTATCGAAATATACTGTGAAAAAAATGTATCATTGGCGATTTTATTAATAAAGTCTCAATAAAGTATCAATTAGAAAGATTATATTGTTTTTATTGCATTTACACTTAATTTAAATGTTGAAAAAATGAGTTTGTTGCTATTGGTCAAAATGAACCGACGCGCATTCCGCCGGGTTTCATTATAAACAAGTGCAAAACAGTTGGTTTTAAATTCAGAAAATATTTCACTAATAATGAATTGAAAATAATTTTAAATATCCTTACAATAGTTAATTGCATTTTTTGCATTGACATTTATTTCAGTAAATATCATATCAAGATTTGTGAAAAGTTTTATATGTTTGTTGTTGGTTTCAAGGTGATCATTTTGATTCATTAGTTCTTCTATCTGGTTTATAATTTATAAGTGATTTTTTTAATTATATAATCATCAGATCTAAACATCAAGCAGAAGAAGTCAACTATTATCCTTGAGTCCTAATAAACCTAAATATCAACAAAATGTTGTTGATCCAAGGCAGGCTCACCGAGAGAGGGGGGTGCAAAAAATGTCCAAATATTATTGACAATACAATCAGTTTAAAGTTCAAGCATCTGAATTCCATCAGAATAAATTGAACGAACATCAACGAGTAGTTAGATCAACATCGGTATCAATATTCAAAAATAAACTAAATAAAGTTTTGAGTTTTTCTAATGTTGGAATTATAAACTGTTATATTTACCAACGATGATTACTGAAACTGAAACCTTGCGTATCATTTGTGTACTATAGAACACACCTACGGGCCACGGGCCACTACGTCAATCTGCTATTTTATGCGGTGTACAATTAATAGTTGTTTAGGGTCCAATGAAATGCTCTGTCTAGAGGCCCGGAATTGCATTCGGCGAGCCCGATCCATGGTAATAATTAAAATGAATGACTTTCAAATTATGATGTTATATAGGAGGTTAAAATTTCTCTCTAAATTTGAAAATTAAATTAACAACACTATTTTTATTGTGTGTAAAAGTTTAAAAGCATGTGAAATTTTGATCTAGTCAATCTACACCCAATTCCGAAATTTAGTAACCTCTATAATTCACGTTGGTGTGCACACCAGTTGAGGTGAGTCACCATTTACATGAAAATGAAGTTACTCAATTTCAATTATTCAATTCAGTTATTCAATTTTTTAAAAATAATTTTCAGGTAATTTTTTTTAATTTCAGGTAACTTTAAGACTTGAATTTTGATTTTATATAATTATGAGATCATTATTCAAGTTCTTAAATATTACTGTTAGTCAGCATTTATAATATATCATTGATAATTAAATTTCAGGTGTTTTTTTAGGAATTTATACATTTTGAATTTATTTGGAATTATTTCAGTAAAATGTAAGTTAGATATATTTTTGATTATAAATAAATTAACTAATCACCGAAGACATTCATTTTTTTAATACTATTAGGAAAGAACGAAAGGGTGAATTTTATAAATTTTATAATTTAATAATGAAATAATTCATGTAAATTTACGAATTGTGAATTTCTTTCTGCAAATTCTAATGTTTTGTAATTTAATGAATAAATCTTACATTGTCAGATTTCCACCTTCACGAAAAGGCAAAGTATCCTGAGAAATATCTGTAAATCTAAAGAGTTTATATTTTAAATTATTTTATAATTGAATTTTACGATTTATTTTCTTTTTCTCTGAAGCTCAAGGTAGAGCGGTCGGATTCTAAATTAAAAGTATTTTCCTACAAAACTTTTTAATAATTTCAAAATAATAATATTTTAACAATATGTTAACAATATGTTAATGGTTATTTATTTCGGAACAAAAAAAGCTATAATAAATTTGCATGCCTTTGTCATTATGTGTTTTATGTTGGTGTGTTCAATTATTTTTCTCTCACCTTCACAAATCCTATAATAAAGTTATTAAATTATATAGAAGTTACTAAATTTCGGAATTAGGTGTAGTGTTGTACACACAGATGAGGTGTGGTGGAGTTTTCAAATATCACACGTTACTAATCAAATCACATGTTTTTATATTATGTGTGCTGTGGTTATATAAAATTATTTTTCTGCCAATTTCTAAATTTCTATTGAAACTTTTAATTTTTGAAGCATTACATTTTTAGACACAGATAAGTTTGTGTGTTCTTAAAATTTTTAATATAAATAATTTTAAAAATAAATTTATAGATAGAGGTATATTTAGAGAGAAAATGTAAATTATTTGTAATTATACTTTTTGCCTTTTCCGTAATTTCTCACTTACAATAGGAGCCAATTCGTAGAATTTTACAAAGTATATGATTATAAAATTCCAATTATATTTTCACTGGAACCGTTTCGCATATCAAATTACCTTAAAAACAATAGGTTATGTCTACAAATGCTGACTATTTATAATAATAATAATAATAATAATAATAATAATAATAATAATAATAATAATAATAATAATAATAATAATAATAATAATAATAATAATAATAATAATAATAATAATAATAATAATAATAATAGTTATAATAATAATATTTCCTTAACAATTCGAGTACCTAAATTGAAAGAAATTTGTCATCCTTGAAATGCGTTTTCAAAACATACAATGAAAATATTTAACTTCACAACTTTTTCTAAGGTTCTCAACTATAGAATTTCAATTTGTTTATATCAACTTGTAAATTCATTGAAATTCTTAAAATTAGTATAAAAGGAAAATTAATCTAATTAATTGAAAAAAATGAGAGATTTAATATTTTTAATAGCCATATCATTTCTGGTATTCGTTTATGGAATCCCGATTTCAAATATTGTTAGAACTAATGTTCAATGTGCACACAATGCTTTGCTATTGAATTCCACTGAATTCTCTGTGGATTCCCTCACTGGAACTTGTACAATCGAATGTGCAAGTCCTGGTTTAAAATGTTTTCAAAAGGTTTCGGGAACAAATCAAATGTCGATTTTTAAAATGCAAGTTTTAGATACGATAACGAATTTTCCGAGTGGATCTCTTTCACCTACAGGGCGATCGCCAGTTGGAAATGATGGATTTTCAAAAGGTTCCTCGGAAAACACATCTGGAATCACCTTTAGAAAAATTTCTGAAATTACCACGGGAATCACCTCGGAAATGGACTCTAGAACCAAGTTGGGAACCATTCTAGGAATCACTTCTAAAATTATATCTAGAATAAATTTTGCAGTCACCTCGACAACAATATATGCAATCCCCCCTGAAACTGAATCGGAATCAGTTTCTGGAACGACTTCTGAAACGACCTCTGGAACGACCTCTGGAACGACCTCTGGAACGACCTCTGGAATCACCTTTTCTGTGACAAATTTCATGACTCCAACCGTTGGACCCTTTGGAATTCAAATATTAATTGGGAATCGCACCTTATTTATTAATGATTTCAACTGTGTGGAAAAAATGAGTTTATTCATTTCTAATACCTTTCTCAGAGTATGTTATTATAATAATTATTTTGATATTATTATTATTATTATTATTATTATTATTATTATTATTATTATTATTATTATTATTATTATTATTATTATTATTATTATTATTATTATTATTATTAATATTATTATTATATTTATTATTATTATTATTATTATTATTATTATTATTATTATTATTATTATTATTATTATTATTATTATTATTATTATTATTATTATTATTATTATTATTATTATTATTATTATTAATATTATTATTATATTTATTATTATTATTATTATTATTATTATTATTATTATTATTATTATTATTATTATTATTATTATTATTATTATTATTATTATTATTATTATTTTATCGTCATCATCATCATCATCAAAATGAACTGAATTTTTATTTTAGAAACTTATATTAATATGCAGCTTCTGTCAAGAGAACAATTACTATAGTGGAAAAAGTCCATTAAATTGCACCTCATTTCCAAGTAAGATCAGATCATTTGTTTTAATTAAATTTCAAAGTTAAAAAAATACAAAAATTATTTTATATAAATTATATTTTTCTTTTGATTTCACCTTTGATCTATTTTTTAATTCAATAATTTTTATTGTTTCGGTAAAAGATATTTTACTAAGATTTTGCATCTAGTAAACAGAATTCATTTCTTCTTTTTCATATTCATTGCTGACAAAATAACTGATTCGAAAAAATTTATGATTTTCATAAAATGCTTTTCATAAATTTCATAAAATGATTTTCATAAAAAACAACAGTAACACCTACAGTATCATCAACCGGGATTTTTGCTGGATCTGAAGCATCAGTATCAAGAACAAAATCATGACGACCAACAGGAATTGGTCCAACTAATACTCAGTCAAGGTGTTTAATTATCCACGTTTTTAGCCACTGAACAGGGTATCTATGCTGACAGGGCAACTTGTACACTTCATCGGCCACCTCATAATCTTACAGACAAATGGAACTGTATCATTAGCTTCGGTGATTTTCTTGACTTGTAATTTCTCAATATCTGCCTCATTTGCTGGTGGAGGACCACTCTGTTCAAATTGATTCATAATACTCGTTACAAAATTGTCGAAACGTTGATCTGAAAATATGTAATTTGACGAATCTGATCTAAAATCTAGAGGTAGCAATTCTTTCAATAAATCCATCATTGCACGTCACACATTTACCATCCTGAGATATGTGAACGTCCCTGTTGCATTTATGATAATAGTAATTATCTGTATTAATCGAGGCCATTAACCACTTAATGTACACATTTATTTTGAATTTTGTGTCAAAAACTTATCTTAAAAACTTGTTTCTATACGAATAATAGAACTCCTAAGTAAATATGTAGTATATTCGCCCGTCTACGGCACTAGCATGTAAAATATCATAAGTAACTATAATATTCGCCCGTCTATGTCACGGGCGCGTACAAAATTGCCAGTAAGATGCGCCTGTATATGTCACGGGCACGTACATTAAGTGGTTAAAGAAAATTTTATTTTCAAAACAACCCTTCTAGAACACCAATCTTTAAAACAACAACAAAAATACGATAAATTCCAGTCAAATCCAAAAACTGATACTGAAAACAAAACTCTGTCATAACAACTCGACAATTGTCCACGTCTGTGTGCGCACACAAATTAATCCAATGTCAAAGTAAAAAGCGCACACAGACGCGAGACATAAACTGATAATTCACCTAAAAAAACATCCAAAATTTCAATTCAAAATAACAAATCTTTAAAATTCCACTGATCGCGTCTGTGTGCGCATACAAAAAACCAATGTCAAAAGCACAAAGAAAACGCACACAGACGCGACATAAACTTATAATCCACCACAAGGACTTGATCTAAATCTGCATTATAATCGCTGCTGACATAAATTAACTTCCATTCCAAATCATCTTCTAAACTTTCAAGACATTCAAATATAACTTTAAATTTTTAAGATAATTTGGCTGGATTTTCCAGAACTTCAACATTGCTTATACTAATTTTAGCCATTGTTTCAAATATTAAATTATAGTATATTCCAATAATAGAGTCAAATAAATTAAGGCAATTCAATTAGTTTGCAAAGCTTCATTATTCAGCAAAAATTTAATTTTTTCAAAGTTTACCAAAAAAAAATTCAAAGTTAATATTCTTCATCATTCATATTAATATTTGTAAGACTATAGATCAAAACAATATATAAGGTACACGATATTTTGGCACGGTCTTTATCAAATATGTATAAAGGCTGTCAAAATATGATAGAAATGTTTCCCTCTAAAATGGGATTGCGGGTAGCTGCACAAATATGATTTGCCATTTGCACAGTCATCATTTTCATTGCGTAAGCACAGACTAGAAATATGTGTAAATTTCTTTACTGGCATATGGAGTATTTCTTTTTGTAAGTTGCAATGCAGAAATTGAATGTCAATGTTTACTTTGGATTGCTTAAATGTGAATATCAGATTTAAAATTCAATGTAACTAACAGACTACGCAATTATGATGCTATATATTTTTGAATTTCAATGGCTTTTCAATAGCTTTGAATTTCATACCTTTTGAATTTAATTTAGGTATTTTTTTGTTTTCTATTTGTAACTTTTTATTAAATTTATAATGTATGGAATATAATAAATATAAGTTATTATTTTAATTTTTTATTTATATATTTAACAAAAAAATATTTTTTGATATTCGTTTGTTAAATTTTGTCCATTTTTTTAAATGTAATAGATCTGCTCACGTTGGACTTTATACCGCCCATAGATTTTTAAAATTGGAGTGAACGTTGGCTGAAAAAATGTATTTGTAAGAGGCCCGCAATTTGGGAAAGGTCGGTTGGTCAAACTTACTTATTAAAGAATAATTAATTTAAATTTTTTCTTTTAATTTTCTCTAATAATTAGATTCAATGTAATTAACAAAATTAATTAATAATTATTATAGATCTGACTCCAACCTGCTTGGACAATCAAAGCCAAGAAAATTTTTGCAAGGATTTGGAGCTACAATGGAGCTTCGCATGAAATAATTAAAACTATTTAATTTTGATTTAAATACTATTATTATTAGATTTAAAATAATGTTATGAAATTAAATAAAAAATGAAAAAAAATTTATTGACAGTTTGTTCAATATAGGCACAAAATTATATTATCGACAAGTAATAGAAGCCCACAAGATGATAAGGTTTTTCACATGGTTGAGGGTTTAAATGAGACTTCATTTCAATATGTAAGTCAGCCGTTTTTATGGAAATGATAAGATGGACATATTCAGAGTGGTTTTAATTGATTTATTAAATATATGAGCAGACTGGGAGGTCTATTTCGTTTCTACGACTGCAAGTTTTCCGAGAAAGCAATCAAGAAAAATTTCATATCCGAAAATTTGTGAATTTTCAGATTTGTTTATATAATATAAATAATATAAATAATAAAAAATAATTCTTAATAATTTTGATACTTAACCCCTTAACCGTTAATATATAATGAAGTTCTTGCTGTCCGTTTCATTTTGTTTCCACCAGAATATACTCATTTACAGTTTATATATGCCCAAGTTGCAATATTTTATTGTTATTTTTTCCAAAATGTTATTGTTCACCCGAGTATATTCGGGTAAATCAATTGAGAAATTCAGTTTCAGATACCATTATTTAGCGATTGTTATAATAAATTTGAAAGTTACTCTTTGTTTTTTCCGATACTCAATAGAAGCACTTTGGAATTGATTAAGAGATGGAAAAAATTAATGAAAGAAAAACTATCAGTGATTGGATTGGATATGTATGATACAAATTGTGAAGTTGGTCTATTTCGGTTCTTGATTAGATGGTGTTCAGATCTTGGTTTTGAATATATATGTCATGGGTGCAATGCCACATACATTGGAATGACTGCCCGTCATCTCCGTTCTCAAGTTCTGGATAACTGTCGACTGAGGGAATTGATTTATATCAGCAAGCACAGTCTTTTGTTTAGGCTTACATTTCAACGTTGGAAGGTGGTATCTAATTCTTGTTTTTTGAATTTCGTGTTTATTAGTGGATTTCAGTTGTTACTTAGATGGTTTTCGGATCTTGGTTATGAATATTTATGTCATGGGGGCAATGCCACATACATTGGAATGACTGTCCGTCATCTCCGTTTTCAAGTTCCTGATCACTATCGACTGAAGCAATTGATTAATATTAGTAAACACAAATTTGTGGAAAATTTATTAGAATCTTGTTTGATTTCAACTTTTGTGCGTTTTAAAAGTTTTAAAAATTTTAAGACTTTTGTAATTTTTAAAGTTTGAATATAAAAAACAGAATTTTGTAAAATGTTTAGCGAAATTAATTTTAAAAAATTAATGAATTAATTAATTAGTTTGTTTAAAAAAAGAGCAATTTATATTGATTTAGTTTGATTTCAATTCTACCAGAAGATGACAGTGATTCTGTCGAAATATATTGTAGTAAAATATATATATATATATTGGATTTGGTGCTTTTCGTTAGATTTTTTCAGTAAATAATAAAAATTTTCTTATCACTAACATCCAAATAACTTATTCTTTCATAAAATGAAATAACAAAAATTGGTTTTTTTGACAGGGTTTTCCGGTATTAATTCGACCTTAAAGAGGTTAATTTGCTCTGAATTAGTAGCCATTTGACAGCTTCAGATGGTTAGAAAAAAATTAATTTTCACGTCTTACTATAATTAAAAATACACAATTTATTATTTTTTAACAAATGACAACAAATTCTATTTTAATTAAATAATAAGAATAAAATAAATCAAATAACTAAATAATCAAGCCATTTCCGCGGTGTTTATTAATTAAAAATATTTCGGCCTAACCTAGGCTTTGTTCACCACAATACAAAATTTAACTGATATTTCCCTCAACTCCTTTTATTTCTTTTTATCTTTTTATTTCTCTTTTTGTTCATCAATTGACATGTTTCAAAAAATATGATATTTTAAACATTTTCAAATACTTTTCAAAATCAAATTCAAAAAATTCAAATATGAGAAATCAGATATTTAAGATTAATCAATCAAACATGCAGAAATCGATATACATTAATTATGCGAGTTTAAATGATATAATATATTGGGAAAGATAATCAAATATCGCAAAACAATTAAACACTATCAATATCAATATTCAATATCAATATTCAATATGAATTATCAATATCAATAATCAATATCGATAATCAATATCAATTATCAATGTCAAATTTCAATGGCATTATTGAATGCTAATAGTCAATTGACATTGACAAAATTCCTTTCAAAATGACCAGTTGCCGCTCAACCGTAACTACAAGTGCACTTGAGAGGGTAACAATACTTTAATGCGCAGTTTCAATATTATCTTTTATAAAGTTATTGTTTATTTTTATTTCACACTTACGACATCATTTAAAGATCATTTGAACTTTTTAATAAATGCTAACAAAATATAACATCAGTATTTGTATGTACGTCTTCTATTGATACTAATTACTTTACCTTGGGGGCGCCAGACTAATAGGATTCAGTGTACCGTAGAAAAATGTGAACAAGATGTGCAGAATGAGGAGTTTAAATTTAAAGAAATATCTGAAGAATAAGACATCCCAGAAGAAATTGCATGAAATGCCAGCTTGTCTGGAGAAGGGAATGTGGTATGTTCTAAAGAGTGTTATAGATAGACTTAAACAAGAAAATACAACTAGATTAATTCGTCTCAATGACTTGAACTAAAAAATTTAGATTTTTTCGGATGTTCAGTGTTTTGTTAAATGGGAGAATTCGAATACTCTTTGCACTAATTGCTCTGATCTAACCAATTTTTATGACACTGATGCTAATGATAAAGAACTGTTTAATAAAATTTGCGACAATAAAATGATATTTATTACGACAGTTGGTTTTGGATCTTATTTTTTTTTTATTGCATCATATGGTGATCATGCAGTTAAGCATTGCTCTGCAAATTCTTTTAACAATTACAGTATCAATAACCAGTTGTGAGCGTTCCTTATGATTGTATACTCTCCCATATTTAAGGACACCAATGGGACAAAATCACCTCTATGATCTTGCATTTCTCAGTGTAAAGAAGGAAAGCCTTGATAAAAAAGACTTTCATTTATTCATAGACAAATTTGCAGGCGTGAAAAATTTAATTTTGTATGATGACTTTTTGGAAATTGCGATTGGTGACTGTTGGTATTGTGATTGTAGCAGTTAAAATTTATATTAATTAAAATTGCCGTTTTATGGTTAATAATAATATGTATTATTTTTTAGCATTCTCCTGATTTAAGTGATAGCTAGGGTGACGCAAATTGTACATCTTGCTCCGGGCGCCCGATACTTGTGTTACGCCACTTCTTAGAAATGTTTTGTATTTTGAACTTAGAAATTTTGAAAGTCATTTAATTGATGTCTTTATTTACCAAGGAAACTTTTAATGAACTATTCCTACTCAAATGACTCAGTTTCATAAGCTGTAGGATAAATATCATGAGTAATAATAAAAATCATGATATATACGATTGTTGCCTTCATTCTGTAAATTAAACGTAATTTAGCTCTTTCGGACAATATATTTTTATGAAAGGGTTTACTGCGGTAAATTTTCGTAGACATGCACATAACCTGCTGGTGTGATGTATTCTGATGCAAATAATAATTTGTTTATCGTTATTTAATGGATACCAGTGAAGAGGTTAAAATATACTTAGAATATACTCAATATACTTAAGCTGCATACGATCAAAACAGCACATGAAATTCTGACGAGTCAACGGTTGTTGGTATATCTTCAATCAAAAATTTAGTAAAAAAAATTGAATATTTTGAAAATAGTACTTTCAACAAAAATTATTGGTAATTAAATTTAAAACTTACTAATTTCTTTTTTCGTTTTCCCAAAATTAAAGCGTACTTTGAGTATTAGTCTAGGAAATATTTTCTTAAAAATAATTGTCTTTTTAAGCAGGTGTGTTTTAATGATTGTTTGCAAGTGTCTTTTATTATAGAAATTGTGTATGTCATGTTTGTATGTTTCATTAAATCTTTCTATCCTATATCATACACCAAAGCGAAATTGATAATCGTTTAATCTAACTGTACACCCAATTCCGAAATTTAATAACTTCTATAATTCACGTTGGTGTGCACACCAGTTGAGTGAGTCACCATTTACGTGATAATGAAGTTATTAAATTTCATTTATTCAATAATTTATTAGCAACAAAAATGGTTTTCAGGTAATTTTTTTAATTTCAAGTATATTTTAAGACTTGAATTTTGATTTTATATAATTATGAGATCATTATTCAAGTTCTTAAATATTACTGTTAGTCATCATTTATAATATAATATATTAATAATTAAATTTCAGGTGTTTTTTAGGAAATTTATGATATTTTATGCATTAATATGGAATTATTTTGCTAAAATGTAAGTTAGATATTTTTATATTTATAAATAAATAAAATTAATCACCAAACACATTTATTTTTTTAAGACATTTAGGGAAAAATCGGCGTACATGAACGAAATAGTTTTTTAAATTTTTATAATCTTCTTTCTGCAGCTCATTTTCGATGGCTTCTTTGACGATGTCAAATCTGCTTGGGAAGGACATTGAACTGAATCCATTTGTCCTTGATATTACTTTTCTGATGCTGCCTTTGATTTTACTAAACACGCTTTCTATTGGATTGAGAAATGGGCTATATGGTGGCAGGTATTCTATATAATTATTTGGAGAAATTGCTCCACCATGAATTGAAGCATTGTCATGAATGAGACCGTATTCTGTCCCATTCAATTTTATACTTAATTCATTAATAAAGTTTTGTTAGGTATCCGTTTTGTAGGATCCTACAATTAATTGGTGATGAATTGCACCTTTCACACCTATTGCTAACAGAAATGACATGTTTTGTCATATGTTGTTTGAAACTATGGAGTATACTCTTTCTCCTTTTTTCTTCCTTCCGAATGTTTGAGTGGTCCAGGTATTGAAACCACACTCATCAATGTAGATGAGATTTTGTCTCGCCACACTTCTTCCAGATAACGTGTGACATTCTCCATTCGGATGTGAAGAACTCGATCAGAGTTCCTTGCTCCCACACATGGCCTTACCTTTTTTACAGATATTAAATTATTTGCTAGGAATCGAAAAATTGAAGTTTTGGAGACCGTGCAATTTTGTTGGGATAGGAAAATTCGCATTTCTTCTAACGTGGAATAAAAATTGGCTTTGACGAAATCCAACAAATTATTTCCCTGTTCTTCTGAAATAATTTGTTTTCTGCCACCTCTTTTCCCTTTGCTAACTGCCCCATATTTTTTATATTTATAAATTATTGCTTTAATTGAAGATTTGGTCAATCCTAGTAATCTTCCAAATTCTTGGTAATTGTCCCCATTTTCAAAGGCATTAATAAGCCGTATTTTTTCATTTTCTGTATATCTATCAAAATATTAATTTATTAAAATAATTTATTTAAATTTACGATTTGCGAATTTCTTTCTGTAAATCAAAAGATCTCGAAGGACCTTCAATATTTGAAATACTGCCTTCACACATACTATAAAATATTTTAATGTTTTGTAATTTAATGAATAAAACTTACATTGTATTTTCTTCTTTTTCCCTAAAGCTCAAGGTAGAGCTGTCGGAATCTAAATTAAAAGTATTTTCTTCCATTTTTTAATAATTTTAAAATAATTATATTTTAACAATATGTTAACAATATGTTAACAGTTATTTATTTCGGAACAAAAACCTATATAAGAATTTTGCATGCATTTTTCATTATGTGTTTTGTGTTGGTGTGTTGAGTTATTTTTTTCTCACCTTCACAAAACCTACACCAAACACCACTGAGATACGTTCTCTATAGTGGTGGTTTGCGTGTAGAGCGATTGCTCACTCACCAATTTACTGATGAATTTTATACTGATGTTGATGATAAATTGTTGTTGAGCAAAGTTGTCAGTAATTTGTTTTACGTATGTTTTACATCATGAAATTTATTTTAGCCATTTTAGAAATGGTTTTCAGGTAAGATATTAAATTTAAAGTAAATTTTAAGACTTGAATTTTGATCCATATGGATATGAGATCATTATTCAAGTTCTTAAATATTACTTTTAATCAACAATATAATTATAAATTATTTTTAATTAATTTTCAGGCTTTTTTTTAGGAATTTTATGTCTTTTATTAAAGTATTTTGGAATTATTTCGAAAAAATGTGAGTCCGATATATTTTTAATTATAATTAATTAAATAAATCAATCAATCAATGTATTTTTTAAAACATTTTGGGAAAAATCGCTGATTAGAATAATTTTTTTAATTTTTGTAATTTTTTTTCTGAGCTCAATATGAGGGGATTCTTAAAGGAAATCAAATCTGGAGTAAAAAGATTTTGAACCAAATTCATCTACTCTTGATATTTTCATTAAAAATATAATTTAAAAAATTTTCAACGATCTTTTTTTTCTAAAAATTGTCTAAAATAGAATTATTATAGAAACGTATCCCATCGTTACAATTTTACGAATCAAAAGTTTGTATGTGCTTTTTATTATGTGTTGTGCTTGTGTGCATTTTTTAATTTTCCTTCCACTTTTCAGATTTCTATAATATAAGATGTTTCTCATTGAGCTATAAATGAGAACATCAACGTGAAATCAAAGTAAGTATGTATGTTTCTATAATGTAAGATTATTGATTTTTTGTTATATTATAGGAAATGCATCTCAGTGGTATTTGGTGTATAATAAAGTTACTAAATTTCGGAACAATAAATTTCTACACACAGGTAAGTTTGTGTGTTCCTATAATATATATTTATTGATTTTTTTTAGATTATAGAAGTTATTAAATTTCGGAATTAGGTGTAAATGAATTTTCAACACACATGCTAGTTTGTATGTTTCTTATAATATCATTTATTGGTTTTTTTTATATTATAGGCAGTTTTTATCTATTGAAACACGTTGTAAAGGATTTTCTCATTGTACATTTATGATTGAAAATTAGTGTACAAATACATATACCAATTACTGCCTCAATCGCTCACTCTGACCAGTCATATACTAAATTGATGGTTATTTTGTCATGTTTATCTGTTTCAGTATGAAAAGAATTTCTTTGGAATATTTTTTACAATTAAATAAACTTTTAACAATGCAAAACTTTCCTATTTTGGCTCAGTTGTAAGAGTTTATTTTACAAATGTTTTGTATTGTATGTTCTCTACCATTGCTATTAATTAAACAAAATATGAGTAATATGCTTTAGTCAAACAAAATCCAAGGTGGTTGCCATAACCAATTGCAAAAACAATGACTGGTTTAAATAATGAAAACTTTTAAATGGTTGAAGTTTGTTTTATCGCACAAGTAATGAAAATACTTTTTTAAATTGGCAACGGTTTTATATTGTTTGACTAAACTGAGTTTGTTTTCAATATTGATGATTGTACAGAATTTCTCTACCTATGTTAACATTTTAATAAATTTAAAATATCAAATTTAATTAAAAAATAAATTTTCAGTGGAAATAAAAAGTACTCCCTCTGTCCAAAAATGATAGTCCAGTTTGACTTTAAATCCTTTGACTTTATACGTAACAGTGATACTTAAAATGCAGTTTTGTTATTTGTTCAATCAATAAAATAAAATAAAATAAAATTATTTAATGTGTTTTTACTGTAAAAGGTTTTACAAAACCGTTCAATTTTTTTTATTCTCTATTGACAATCATTTTGGGAAAATAGCTAAATTACAACTGGACTATCATTTTTGGACAGAGAGAGTATTTGAAATTATAAAATATCAATGATCATTTTTAAGAAAAGTATTTGTTTGAATTTCGATATTCTATTTCGATCCTTGTATTTGTCACATATATTCGACACGACTTGTAAGGAGACTTACAAGGAGATATATGTTTATGTTACAAAAAGCATTGAGCTTTCGACCCAAAGGTGACAATATTCAAATTCTACGTACAAAATCACAGGTTTAGTTTGATAACAAAAAAACTTTCATTACACAATCTGTAAATCATAGCTGTAAGTATGTGGTTTTTATTGTTTAAATACATTCAAAATAAGTCCAAACTTACTTTTAAAATTATTATTAGGAAATATAGCAAAAAAACATCGATATATTTACTGATTAATAGTCAAGCTTTATAATAAAGACAATATCAATTGAAAAGAAAGCAGTGATGAAAATTGAAAAAAGTTCTTTTTTTATAAAGTTAATTATCATTATTATAAAATGGATGAGAAATTCTCTTCACAAGAGTCATTGGAATTACAGATTCTGTGAATGAGATGGAAGTTCCTTGCATGATATATATGTTGAACCGTTAATTATTAGAAAATTTGGAAAACCATAGAATTGGTTTATTTGATTGCGTTGATCCAGATTCCAAATTCCTGTTGATGTCCCTAAAGTATCGTCAGAAAGACTAATTTCCTTATCAAAATACGAATATGTAGAAGCTTTATAACGTATTTCTTCGTAAATCGGTTCAATTGATAAGTTGTTGTGATGAGAATAATCTACATTTCTGTCATTATTAGCATTTTGGATTGCATGTGCTTTATCAACCTCTTCATATATATTCGACATAGAATTCATCATTGATTCATAACTATTTTCTGCTTCATAAGCTAAATTATTATGACTAAATGTTGTGATTAGATCTTTCTCTTCAACAGATTTACTCGTCAGGATTTTTTCATGGAAACCTTTTCTATCCGCACTATTTTCGAATTGAAAAAACGAAAACCACAACCCGCCTTTGTCGTGATGGAGAATGATTGAGCAGAGTTGGAATTGGTCAAACAGTAATATTTTTTTGATGTTTTTATATTCATAAATTCTTTTATTGATTTGAAAAAGTGCCTTGTTTTTGCCGACATGGAACTCATCTTCACTCATAGCCAAGTAACATTTGATATAACTGGCACAAGTTTTGATATGCTTTAATAACTTAAAGATCCTCTCGGAGAACCTTTCAAACGAGATTACCTTATACCGGCCATCAAATTTCACAGAGCATTTTGTAACCATTAAAATTGTTCGATTATAAATGAATTCGAAACAAAATGTAAGTAGTGCAAATTGTCCATGATTTATTTATTTTTTTATAAACCTACAATAACATATCAAGCATAATAAAACTTATAATTTATTACATTGTTTGTTCGTATTGTAATAAATGTATTGATTTGTGACATCAGTAATGTAAAATTAAAATAATAATAATAATAATAATAATAATAATAATAATAATAATAATAATAATAATAATAATAATAATAATAATAATAATAATAATAATAATAATAATAATAGTAATATTAATAATAAGAACTTTTTTCAAATTTCGCCACTGATTTCTTTTCCATTGACATTGTATTTATTAAAATTTGACTATGAATCAGTAAATATATCGATATTTTTTTGATATTCACAAATTTTCGGCACTGCTTTTATCCAAGTGATTTTAAATAATAAATAATAAAAATTATATATATAATAACAATAATAATAATAATAATAATAATAATAATAATAATAATAATAATAATAATAATAATAATAATAATAATAATAATAATAATAATAATAATAATAATAATAATAATAATTATTATTATAATAATAATAATAATAATAAATAATAATAATAAATAAAAAAAATAATAATACATTTGTTGGAAAAAGTGATTACTTATAGCTCATACAATTATTGTGCCCCAAAATTTAATACCCCTCCTGCATGTGTTATAAAGGTTTCTCCGCACAATAAATCTGTACAAAATCATATGATAATTTTATTACCCTATCCAGATCAGATGATATCAAAATGGGAGTTATTCTAATTTTCTTTACAAAACTTTGTTGTATTAAAGAGAACATATAAATAATTTATTTTTTATATTTTCAGTTGAATTTTGAAATCTTTAAATTTGCTAACTATCAATTATGTATATAAATTGCACTTATGTTGATATAATTAGTGATGATATATGAAATAGCATCGGCATACCACTGATTTGAGGGGGTGGCCTGCTGTAAGTGTGCAGTAATGAAAAATATATCATCAACATATATGAATTTTTTGGTCACTTTTTGCATTTTTAGAAAACAAAATATTTCAGCAGTACACTTCTGATGACGAAATCAAAAACGGAAAAGCATAAAATACTATTCAAAGGGCGTTTTTCCTTGAAAAAAGAGCAAGTTACCTCAGATGTGGCTCTTCGAGTGGTTGTAAAATGCAACAATACAAAGAAAAAGGGTCTAATTAAAACAATTCTGAAACTTCATGAAAACGGATTCCATATTGGACATGCCAGTGGTTTGATCAATATCAGAAAGATATGGTTCTATTTTAAAGATATTCGAAATTATTTCATTTTTGGAAATTTTCTTAATTCTGTCATAATAGTGAATTCAGTGAAGAATAAATATTATTTATCTTACTTTAATTTTGCCAATAAAGAGAGTCTTCAGCGATTAACTGATGCAATAGACAACACCAAACCTTATCCAGAACAACACATTAATAGCGAATACATTGATGAAATGGATAATGGGGAAGAGATTGACCATACCAGTGAATATAATAATGTGGAAAATTTCCTCTCTAGTAATAATAGTTTAGAGGACATAGATATTTATAAACCGCATATTGAAGACCCTATTAAACCAAGTATTGATACTATGGAACAATCCGCATTTGTACCGTTCAATCCAAGAATTGATAATCTTTTCCACTCTGTATACGGAGATTTGTTCATAGGACCAGCAAGTGAATATGATGAAGAAAATGTATATACAGATATTATAAATGGTTCGTGTTTTCTATACTCAGAAAATTTCAAAGTTCCTATGTTGGAGTTATGTGGGATTTGTGAATCAGATGATGAGGACGTCTAAATGTTAATTATATATTCTTGATAATAAAATATTGCTAATTTCTTAACTTTTGGATATCCATTATTAGAAAATGAATATATATTATTATTATTATTATTATTATTATTATTATTATTATTATTATTATTATTATTATTATTATTATTATTATTATTATTATTATTATTATTATTAATTTTATTATTATTATTATTATTATTATTATTATTATTATTATTATTATTATTATTATTATTATTATTATTATTATTATTATTATTATTATTATTATTATTATTATTATTATTATTATTATTATTATTATTATTATTATTATTATTATTATTATTATTATTATTATTTTAATTTATTATTCAAAATCATATTTAGTAACGATGATGAAAGAATTGACCAATATTGACTAGCACAATAATGGCTGTATGATAAAATATTTATGTCGGATTTTAAAATGTTATAAAAACAATTAATTGTTGAATTAATTGTTGTTTAAAATTTAACCTTTGAATTCTTTTGAAGTTGAAGTTCACTGACTTATATTGAACGTGGTCACGCCATTACCACCTTTTATATCCTTCCGATCATTTTCACGCAATTAAACCAATCAAGAAATTCACAGCACTTATTAATCAAAATTGGTCTTTAGATTATTGAATTTATGTATTTTTACCGCTATATACAGTTTTATCAATTATTTTAGGTTCCCCCAAGGAGTTATTTTTGTATTGCATTATTATTTGTTACATTTATACTCCCATTTTGTATTCATGTTTTAGGGAAGGTCTTACTTTCGATAAAATCCAGAAAGCAACTTGGAAAATTCATTATGCAATTTTAATCAATTTTCTGTAATTGCTTGATAGGAAGACTTTCTTTTGACCTTGCACCATAGAAGAAGCCTTGATCTTGTACTATGGTTAGAATTTTGCATTAATTTAATTTAATAATAAAATTGCATTAACTTGTATAGTTAAATTAATTAAATTAAAAACTTGATAATTTTATTGTTTAAATTTGAAGATTCAATTAATCAAAATTATAAAATTAAAATTCGAATTATTATTCATAACAATCACAGGAACCATAGATTAATGATTGGGATCGAAATTCCTTGCAGGATAAATACATTGATCCGTCGATTATTAGAATATCTGTCCTATCATCAAATTGATCCATTTTATCGATTTTATCCGTTTGATCCATTTTATCCGTGTGATCCGTGTGATCCGTGTGATCCGTGTGATCCGTGTGATCCGTGTGATCCGTTTGATCAGTTTGATCTGATTGGTCATTAGTGAAATTTATTATTGATCTTTCAAAATTATTATTTTTATTAAAACAATTATCCTTGGAAAGGTTTTCATTATTACTCAATAAATATTCCGACTCTCTAAGCTTCATTTCTTGATAAATTGGTTCCATTGAATAATTTTCTAGGTAACTTAATGAACTATCAAAAAAATGATCTTTGACAATTGATGATGGATCTTTAAGTAAAGATTCATTGCTTAATAATTCTTCGTCAGATTTTATAATTTTATTATTATCATTATTTGGGGTTTTGGTTGAGTTTGTTGTCGTATTGTCATTGTTGGTATTTTCGTATGTGTTGGAATTCATAGGAATTGAGTCGTAAATATCCTCAGCTACATATGAAGATCTGTTTGAATCAATCATTGTGATAAGGTTTGTCCTATCGATATGTTTGCTTGTCAAGATTTTTTCATGAAAATTCTCTTTATCCGCTTTATTTTCAAATTGAAAGAACGAAAACCACAGTCCGTCTTTGTGGTGATGGAGAACAATTGAGCAGAGTTCGTATTGTTCGAACATAAATATTTGTTTGATGCTTTTATATTCATAGACTTTTTTATTGATTTGATAAAGAGTTTTATTTCTGCCGACATGGAACTCGTTTTCTCGCATAACCAAATTACATTTGATATAACTGACCCCGAGTAAGATCCGTTGAAGTAACTCAAAGACTTTCGTTGGCAACTGATCGGTCGATGTGGCCTTATACCTACCGTCAAACTTCACAAGGTATTTCTCAACCATTAGAAGTGTTCGGAAAGAATTGAATTCTAAATCAAATATGTTTAATGAAGGTTTTTATTGATGTTTCCACTTATTATACCTGCCAAACAAAAATGTTTTCAACAAGCGTACTTAAGTAAAGTAATGATTGTCGGCAATGAAAATTACACAATACTTACTAATTATTCAGCACCACGAAATCTTGATTTGCTACATTGGATGTCGGTGTCCATATTCCATTTCATTCAAATCTATATTGTGCATATATCAATATATTTGTGCAGAAACATGACAACCAATGTTAATATAATCATCTCATTTGATCTTTAATGTTTAATCAAGAATAACTCAAATACAATTTGAAATGTGAACAAATATAATTATTAGAGACTTCAATTCTCAAGTACGTTTAGGGTTATAATTTCGATGGTGGGTTCGATGACGTTATTAAATAAAATATGAGAATGTCATATTTTAGGTCAACGTATCCGCCAACATATCTGGCTCAATATGTTCGAGAAAACTTGAGGATGAACATATTATCTTAATTCTGCACTCCATACGGCGCTGTAGATTATATTAGTATCGCCTTGGTTTCTTAGAGATATTTTAACGGTTTGTATAACGACCACATACTTCACAGGAAAAACGGAGAACAGATTTTTGACATATCTCATTTGTATTAACTTTTGTTCAATACACATTGTAAACCATGAACGAGTTTTTTTATTACAACGGGCATAGTACAAGTTCAAAATTTTGAACGGGTCACGTATAAGAAAAGTATTGAAATGTGTGAAGATTAGATAATAAACACAAATTAGCCTTTTATTAACAACTGTTTATCATAATAATAATTCATAAGAAAATTAATTACGGCATACCTTTTCTATTATAATAACACACTAACAAGTCACAAAAATAATCAAAACAAAATACACACATGAAAGTTCTATTATTTGTGAAAAGTTTTAATTAAACCTGCAGAACTACATATTACATATTAACTGTATTATTACATATTATTATATAAAGATGCAAAAAGGAGATTTTCGGTGACAACATAATGTTTAGTAAAATGTATAACATTATGGGCTATTTTTAACTGCAACTTAGTTTTTATTATTTTTTTATTTTTATTATTTTATTACAACGATTAGAGACATTGCATGTAATTGAACTTTCAAGCGTAAACTGTGATTTTTCGATTTAATTTTTTTTAGTATTAATCATAATTATATTTGAATTTTTTAAGTTCATTTCGTATAAAAAATTCAGTTGTTATTTCACGAATATGGCAAAGACCCTTTATTCAGCCATATCCTATCGATCATTCATAGCACTAACAGTCCTGGTTGTGGAATTAACATGTTATTTATGACAACCCATTGTATTAAATTATCGACATCGCTAAAGGACGAGTAAAATGATAAATTTAAGTTTATGTGATAAAAATGGAAATACATATAGATCTAGAATTTACCTATCGTGAACCCACCAGTGCATCCTTTTGACTACCATTAATCATGGTCGCTGTAAAGTTTTAGGATTTATGTTAACGGTCTGAAAAGAAATGTAGCAATAAAAAAATCCCCTAAAACATTTAAATAAATTTCATTTCGAGATTTTATATATTTACAAAATAAGACTGTTTTCGTCCAAAAATAAAATAATGTCACCTTAATTTCTACAATTATAAAACTTAACTTCATATTAATTCCAATTTTATTTCTTTCTAAAAATCTCAATTTCAATTCCATTAATTATAGTTTTTAATATGCGAATTTTGCACAATAAATATATTTACTATATTAAAATGTTTGAAGTGTTTGGTAGCAACATTAATTAAATGTTAAACAACTAAATGATAATTTAAGCCTTTTGTTGCGAATTATATATTTAATAAAATGAAAGAATTTTCAATTTTCAAAGTCCTTTTCAATTTCTTGAAAAAAATCTTTCATTTTATTAAACATATAATTCGCCGCAAAAAGCTTAAATTCTCATTTAATTCTTTAATATATGCATAGTAAAAATCTGAATTTTTTCTAGATTCTAAATCATAATTTTAGTAAAAATTTATGTAAAAAATATAAAATCAACGGTAAATAAAATATAATTATTTCAATTTAAATTAAATCTGAAACATCTGTCGAAATTATTTCTGAATTTTGTTTAATTAAGTCATGAAAAACAATTAAGTTTTCGGTCAAATTAGGAATGGCCATTATTCAAACTATCATTATTATTGTTAATCTCAGTTATCAATGTCAGTTGATAGTTTGAAATTCGATGTAAATAAACTGAGTTTCCAAGAACTCGTTTTCCAAAGATGGATAAACAGTAATCTCGTGAAAAAAGATCTTAAAATCACAAATCTATACGATGATCTAGCAAATGGAATTCATCTCGTTCATTTAATCGAATCTTTAACTCATCATGAATTCAAATCAAAAATTAAAACTCCCTCATTTCGTACTCAGAAAATGGAAAACATAACAATGGTGTTGAATTATCTTCAGGAAAATGAACAGATAAAATTTCTGAATATCGGTAAATACTGACTCTAATTTCTCTTATTTCATAAGAATCATGAAACAATTTTCATTCAGATTCATCAAATATTTTAAATAAGGAATCAAAATTAGTTCTCACTTACATTTGGCATTTAATCGAATATTTTTCTATTTCCAAATCTCTTGAATTGTATTTTAATTTGCAGGTAATTTCAATTGCTATTTTTACTGCGTTAAATTAAACTGTTATAAGCTATATATTTAACTATTTATAATTCAATCCTTGCCGGTTATTGATATCCATGAGTCATGTTATATATAGGAAATGGTTCTCAGTGGTGTTTGGTGTATTACAGAAATTCTATGATATTAATTGTATAATATATATTGAAGCAGTTGCTCCTCAATTTTTATATATTTTTTTGTGAGTTAATTGACTTTTATTTTGCCTATAATGTTCCAATGATTCGGCAATAGTCAGATGTTTGTTAGGCTTCATAAGTGTCTAAGCCTGTTCTCCAGATGTGTTTAATAGAGGAGAAAGATAGAAATTCAATAATCTTTCTACTTTTCCACTACCACAAAATTATTATGAAATTTTATACTTTAACTCAATGGTTCTTTAAATTAGGCTAACTGATCGATCTATATATTTCGATCTACATTTTTATTATACATTAATAAAAAACATTAAATATATTTATAAAAATATATATTTAAACCACATTAAAAAATCATGTTACTATTTTTGGATTATTAATATGAATGATATGCAAATGTTTTATTAATTCAATGATCAATAATTTAGTAATCAATCTAATAATTTAACAATCTAAAATAAATACTCCTATTGTGTAATACTGTAAACTCATGAATAATTAGCTTGGATTAAACCAGTGTTTCCCCAACTGTTTTTATGCCCCAAAAATTTACAAACGATTTTTCTGACTCACTTTGTGAAACACTGGATCAGACCGTTCACTTCCAACTACTGAAGAGTAAATGAGACCGTATTGTACTGTACACTTTATAAACCGGTCAGATCAGAATAAGTTATGCTTTAAAGGTTTTCTCAACTTTTTGGGATATTATACAACTTTAAAATTTTAAAAATAATCAGCTGCCACTCATTTGAAAAAGTAATAAAAATTACCATTTCAAAAATTGAGAAAAGTTTCCTAATTTCACTTTTTAATAGAATATATTTTAAAAAGTTTCTATAATCTAAAAAAATCGATAAAATTATAATATAGGAACACACAAACTTACCTGTGTGCAAAAATTTAATGTTCCGAATGTTAAAAGTTTTATTATAGGAATTGAGAAAGTGATAGAAAAATAATTTTACATACAAACACAGCACATATAATATATTAAAATATAATATATTTAAAATTAATGATATGTTAACAGTATGTTAATTACTTTCTACTTTAGGAATAAAAAAAGCTATATTAAATTTACGTGTATTTTATATTAAATATAAAATACACGTAAATTTAATATAGCTTTTTTTATTCCTAAAGTAGAAAGTAATTAACATACTGTTAACATATCATTAATTTTAAATTATTAAAATTCATGGCTGAAAAAAATTTGGATTTTGAATCTGACAACACAACTTTGAGTTTTCGAGAAAAGGACGACAAAACATCGTAAGATCTATTTATAAAATATTTTTGAAGTTAATATTTCTTTAGATTTTCAGATATTTCTTTGGAAACACTTCCATTTTGCGAAGGTGAAGATCTGACAATGTAAGAATTTTTTTATTTAATTACAAATAATTAAAATATTTTACAGCATATCAGATATTTCTAGTCAAACGCCTTTGTGTGAAGATATTCAACAAGTTCCATCGACATCTTTGGAATTGAAGAAAAAAATTCGAAAATCGTAAATTTTAATAACTTATTTTAAAAAAATAATATTTTCATAGAATATCAGAAAATGACAAAATCCGTCTCATCAATGCTTTTGAAAATGGAGAAAATTATAAAGATTTCGGAAGATTACTCGGAGTTTTTTTCCTAAATGCCTTAAAAAAATTAATGTGTTTGGTGATTATTTTATTTCTTTTTAGTTAAAAAATATATCTAACTTACATTTTATTGAAAAAATTCCAAATTCATAACATGTCATAAAATACCTAAAAAACATCTGAAATTTAATTATCAATATTTTATATTATAAATGCTGATTGCAAGTAATATTTAAGAGCTTGAATAATGATCTAATAATTATATAAAATCAAAATTCAAGTCTTAAAATATACTTAAATTTAAAAAACTTACTTCTAAAACCATAAAATAAAATTGAATTGAAATGAAAAATGAAATAAACGCTCTCATAAATGAACAAACCAACATGTATTATAGAGACTTTTAACACGTGGAATTAGGTGTACACCTAAATCCAGAATATAAAAGTTTCTATAATCTAAAAAAATCGATAAAATTATACTATAGGAACACACAAACTTACCTGTGTGCAAAAATTTAATGTTCCGAATGTTAAAAGTTTTATTATAGGAATTGAGAAAGTGACAGAAAAATTATTTTACATACAAACACAGCACACATAATATAAAATACATGTAAATTTAATATAGCTTTTTTTATTCCGAAAGTAGAAAGTAATTAACATATTGTTAACATATCATTATTTTTAATATATTAAAATTCATGGCAGAAATTGAAATGAAAAATGAAATAAACGCTCTCATAAATGAACAAACCAACATGTATTATAGAGACTTTTAACACGTGGAATTAGGTGTACACCTAAATCCAGAATATAAAAGTTTCTATAATCTAAAAAAATCGATAAAATTATACTATAGGAACACACAAACTTACCTGTGTGCAAAAATTTAATGTTCCGAATGTTAAAAGTTTTATTATAGGAATTGAGAAAGTGACAGAAAAATTATTTTACATACAAACACAGCACACATAATATAAAATACATGTAAATTTAATATAGCTTTTTTTATTCCGAAAGTAGAAAGTAATTAACATATTGTTAACATATCATTATTTTTAATATATTAAAATTCATGGCAGAAAAATTTTTGGATTTTCAATCGGACAACTCTACTTTGAGTTTTCGAGAAAAGGACGACAAAACATCGTAAAATCTATTTATAAAATATTTTTGAAGTTATTATTTCTTTAGATTTTTAGATATTTCTCTGGAAAAAAATTCGAAAATCGTAAATTTTTATAACTTGCATAAAAAAATAATAATTTCATAGAATTACATAAAATGACAAAATTCGCCATATAAATGAGCTGGATAAAGAACATTACAAAAACTTAAAAAACTACTCCACTTCTTTCTTAAATGTCTTAAAAAAATAAATGTTTTGGTGATTTCTTTATTTATTCATAGTTAAAAATATTAATCTAACTTACATTTTATCGAAATAATTCCAAATAAATTCATAGTCATAAAAATCCTATAAAATCCCTGAAAATTAATTAAAAATAATTTATAATCAAAATATTGACTACAAGTAAACATTTAAAAGCTTGAATAGTGATCTCATAATTTTATAAAATCAAAATTCAAACCTTAAAAGTTACTTAAATTAAAAAAACTTGTAAAATTGAATAAATGAAATGAAGTAAATAACATTCACATTCTCATAAACGGTGAGTCATCGACTGGTGTGCACACCAACGTGAATTATAGAGTTTATTAAATTTCGGAATTGGGTGTATAGAGACTTTTAACATCTGGAATTAGGGTGTAAAGGACAGCAACATACGGTTTTAATGGGCTTGTATGGTGTACACGTCTACTCGCTACTGTCGTGAAAATAAAGTATACAACATTACCACCAAATTTGGTTCACTGCTACAATATCATTTCTAATTATACCGCGGTTGTACGTAATTCCTACTTTGTAAAACATTGTCCTAACTATATACTCTATTATGCATAATTACAAAATATTTTCATTGACATTTATAATTATTATTAAATTTTTATTTACATTTTTGTTTTGATATTCTTTTTAATTATACAAAAATAACATGTCTAACTAAATTTACCAAGGAAAATTACAAAAGATCAAATAATTATATGGACGGAATCCAATAAAATAAATGAAACCCTCCAAATACGCGTTGCTAGTACATTTGGTATGTTGATTTATGGGTTAAATGATTTTATAGTCAAAGCCTCGCATGTAATACGTTACCAATAATTTTTGAAACCTTTAGGTAACACTAAAAATGGAAATGTCTATTTTCAATTTCCATATCAATAATATTACTGTTTCCACTCAATCGAGTATACTCTCGAACTCGTGTACAGAAATGATGCGCAGTCTCTCCAATCTATATAGCATTACACTTGATGTTTGCAAAAAACTGAACTTTTCATAAACCGGCTCACCGATTTTCAAAATACTAAAAGACCGGTTTATACCGATTCTTTTTAAAAATAAAATATAAAATTTTAATTCAAAAATATATCATTTCCAATATAGATTTTAGTGGTTTTTATAAAAAATAAATCTTCAAAAATACAAAAGCATTTAATGAATTATAACTTAAGCATGTTCTTAATTTATTACAAAGTTTCCAAAAACAGAAATTGTCTTTTTTTCATTAGTTAAAGTTGTACATTCAATCTAGCTCTGTAGTGTTTTTCTAAATTCTTTTTCCGCTTCCATTGCATGTATTATTGCACCCGATTATATGTAAACATCTATTGGGGTTTCAGATTTATTCCTAAAAATTTTTAAAGGGGTTATGATACTATTTTTTTCAGTAAATTTTTTATTTTGCCACCTTTGATCTTTTTTTGTAATTCATTTTTCCTAAGAATAGCTTATTAGTTTTTAATTATAATTTTCATCTAAACACTGAATTATAATTAAAAATATAGAATCGTTTCAATAAAATTCAAATCATATATTTAAAGCCCTGTAGAAGCGAACAAATTATTTCAAGTATTGCCAAATGTATAAATGTAAAGATTTAAAGATAAAATATATACAAAATAAACCGTGTTAATTTAGATCTGAAATTCATAAGAAAAAGTTGTTTAGTTCTAAAACAAAAAATTTGATTAAAGTATTTATTTAAATCCTATTTATATTCCCGTTTATATAGAAAAAATATAATAATATTAAACAATAAGTGGAGGAAAATATTTAATTTCATCTGTCCTTTCAAAATTCATTAACAATTGTCGCTTTTGAGAAAACTGAGATTTCATAGCTCGAAAATCATTTTGATAAGTCTGTCGAAATTTGTTTTCGATTTATGAAATCAGTGATAAGCAGTTGCTCTTGGTTCAATTTAGTTTTAATGTACAAATATAAAATTTCTTTCAGATTTCTTTGGAATTTTTAGCTCTTGGACGTTTTCAAATCACACTCAGTAAAAAATCTTCTAATTTATGTGCGATTATTAGCCCTTTGCACAAACTTTGAAATCAAATTCTGAATTGATTCTTCTTCAATATCTATTTCAGATATCTTTGATCTAGTTTCTGTCTACTATACGAACTATATTGTATTTAGTTAAATACTGATCTTTAGTCAATAACTGTTGAATTTTAGTTATTTCCATGGCATATAAACTTCCTATTCAAATTTGGCAACAAATGATTTGGTATTTAAGAAAATTCATTCTTCGATTTTTTATGGAAAATGAACGTTAATAACTTTCACGAATTAAACTAAAATTGAACAATATTTAATACAGAAACCGCGCATTTGAAGTGGATATATGTATATATATAATCTTATTTTGGCTAAATCTTTCATACTTTAATTTCAATGATGACAATACTGCACAATTTAAGATTTTTTAATAACAATGATTGCAGAATTTGAGTTTAAGTTAATTTTTCATTTGATTTTGAATATTTATTAAAGAATAATGTCAATTCCGGCAAATCAGTAAAACAAAAGTTTTTGACATGGTTAAAGTCTAAGATTTATCCACTTACTATAAGAAACCTGTCGACAGATTTCAAAGGTGGGATGATAATCGGTGCGTTAGTAAACTATTATGACAAAAGGTTGTGTAACAATTGGAAATTATGGAAAGAAACCAACGCGGTGGAAAATGCAAAGAATGCAATTGAAACCGCAGCTGACAAATTGGGGATTTTTCAATTAATCGAAGGAGAAGAAATAGCAAATTGTAAATTGGATGATAAATCAATTATGACTTATCTTAGCCAATTTATTCTTCTGGAATATGAATCAGTGAAAGGATTTGATACAAAAGATGTTAAGATTAACGGATTGGGTTAGAAACGATTTTTTTAAGTTAATTTAATATGGATATAAGTTCCAATTTTGTTTTCTATAGTAATTAAAAGTAATTTTACTCAATATTTTTCATATACAATCTCTAGGTCGTAATCCTTTTATTTATATTATTTAACTTATTAACTATTTTATTCAATTTCTTTACAATTATAAAACAAAATTCACAAAATATGTATCATATAATTTAACTTGAACAACAAATAGGTATCTTTAAAGTTCAAATTTACTACTGCATTAGGGATGATAGCAGAGATAAAAAGTTCTTAGACTCATACATAAATATAAATGGTTCTGCAATGAAGTTTTGTATTTACACCAAGTGAACTATATAGGTAGACGCATAGATTCATTTTCCAATGTAACCACCTTCCGTTTCTAGGCACTTCAACCAGCGATTTGAAGAAAGTGGCATCCTTTTCATTTAGGAAATCTTGCAATAATCTCGTTAGATCCTTTTTGGTTATAATTACCTGTCCTCGAAAATGTTTCTTCAGGTGATTAAAAAAACTGAGAGCCAAATTAGAGCTATTCGATTGGTGTGAAACTATCACGAAACCCTTTTCGGTGATAGTATCCACAGTTTCCATTGCTGTAAAGAAACATGGGACAAATAAATTACATAGTTATCTGATTCCAATGCCCTCCAGCATGTTCAGCATAATCTTTTTGCTTATATTAAGTCTAGTTGACAGTTCCCTGTGGGTAAAAAGTTTATTCTTTCACAATAATCTTCATTTTTTTCAAATTTCTCCTCGCCTATTTTCTGGGGTCGTTCACATTTTTCTTCAACAAACACATTCTTTCTTCATATCCTTCATGCAGCTGATAAATTATGTTCTTATTTTCTGTCTTTCTCAAAAGCAAAAAAAGTAATAGCGTCACGAAATTCGATTTGCTGGTACATTTTTAAAGTCATACGGTAATTAATGTTCAAATTCAATAATATTTTCCTATAAATTTCTCATTGTTTTGTGTTAAAAATTTCACGCTACATATTCATTTATCAATTGATTTAATTAAAACATGGAATGAGAAACAATGATTCAAATACCTTAAGGAAAATGGGTAATGAAATTTGGAGCGCCAGGAATAAATTATTGTTATAGGGGCAATTCATTTGAAGTTAAGTCATTCAGAAATTTTGCTGAAGACCATAATATTAAAATGGATTATCCAAGCCCATATCACCATTCAGAGAATGAATAGATTAAGAGACAATTTCCAGTGATTAGAAAAGCGATACAAATTAGGGAGCAGAATAAGAGGCATAAAACTTCCTCAAATTCAATTCATGAGGAATTCAGCATTCCAAAAACTAGTGAAATGGTGTTTGGAAAAAGAATTTATAGCAAATGGTTTTTAGAGAAATCTGTGGAACAAAGATTCGATCTAAAGACGAATTGTCAATTAGAAATTGGAGATTTTATTTCAGTTAAATAGATGTCTGTAATCAAAATCATAATAGATATATGAGGCCAAGAGAGATTATTAGAATTATTCATGAGCGAAGCAAAGAGATAAAAATGCAAAATGGTAGTAGCTTCATTAGAAACATCAAGCTTTTAAACAATGGGGAATGTGAGGTTTTTTAAATAACTTGTATTAAATTATTATTGTATGTTATATGAAAGTGTGATTGTAAGTTGAAATTCTTACTTATTCATGAATTATTATTTTAGAAAAATTCCAACAAATATTAATAATTTGTTTAAATATTATTATAATTAAATAAATATTACTTGAATTAAGTTAATTTTTATGGACTATGAAAATACAATAAGTGCTGCGGTTGATAATTGTAAAGTGTTTTATTTATATCCGCGCAGTTTTCAAATCTCCTATAAAATTGGAATGCACTAAGTAAATATTAAATAAACTAATATGTTTGAAAAAATCAAAAATTCAGTTTTGATAATAACTTGTTAGTGACTTTAAAGCATATTCTTCTGCAATGAAATATAATGGTATCTTTTTGAGTGGATTTTGATCCCATTTCTATGCGTTTTCTACTAACAAATCTATTTTTTGCAATCCTTGACTATCAATATTCTATTCTTAGTCCTTTCTAATTTCATTGAATAAATGATCAACTAGACACTACAGATTTTGGAAGGCTTGAACATATATCCATATTCTATATATAAAGCGCATTCTTTATTATTGTATTACAAAGGACAGTAACAAAGCAACAGTATAAATGCTTTTGAGTCAGTGTAAAATATACAAAAATTAATAAAATTTAAATGTTTCTTTCCAATGATTTTTGATGACGTCATAAACTATAAACTTAAATTCGGTTCTTGATATTTAAATTGAAATCTAAATGTATCTCCATGCTTTAAAGTTGACTTAATTAATATTTGAATGAATTAATACGAATATAAGTATAGATCGAATAGCATATCCGGTTAATGAACCGGTAGATTTTACATTGGAATCCTCAATCTCAAATGAATTCATTGTGACAGTAATCAATCCAAATGGAGATAACTGTTACGTAAGAATTATTTTCATTATCGAAAATTTAATTCTAGCTAAAATAAATTACTTTTAGGTAGACAAAATTGATATGGTACCAAATTCCAGTGGTTTGTATCTACTTTATAGATTTACGCCACTGGCTATTGGTCAATATCAAGTGACAATCATATCGTCCATATCACAAAATGTTATTAAATCATTACCCTTAGTGGTAATTGCTGACAATCATTTAAAGAATTTTAATTCAAAAATATTGCAAAATAATAATTCAGTGGATGATAAATATGGTTAGTATAGTTGATTTGTGAGAATTCTTATATCCACCTGATCAAATTACATCAGAAATTATTTATTTGATCCTTTCATCAGTGATCGAGATGAACGGATTTTGTTATTAAATAACAATAACTCAATAAAATTTGTTTATTTTTTTTGTTTATTGTCATTTAGTAATATAAATCAATATAGTGAAAGAATGACACCAATAAATTTTGGAGTGACTGAATTTTTTAGGATTTTATACAAATTTATATGAAAATAATTACTTGAATATTAATGGATAATTTAGAATAATATTTTAAACATATTTATAAAAATTATTTCTTGATTGTTTATGAAATTTTCTTGAAGATATTTTCCAATTTCTATCTTTTAAGAATTTAGGCTTTTNATTCTTGAATATTAAAAAACATCGATATCTTTACTGATTCATAGGCAATTTTTTAATAAACACAGTGTCAACTGAAAAGAAATCAAAGTTGTTGAAAGAGGGAAAACCAAGAAATCGGAAGAGAGATTGTTTAAGGCCCTAAGGTTATTGAATAATTTATATATTATCTCTGTTGCCGAATTTACCCCCTGTGAATATTACCCGTGCTTATGCTTACCTAATTAAAATTCTAATGCTACATTGCAATACATTGAGTTAAAAGGAATGTAAAAATAATCATGAACAATGTACCAAAGTGTTTTAAATTTAAATTTCTGCTGTTTTAATTACGATGTGTTCCTTCTGCTTGAGTGTTTAATTGGGCAAATTATCAAGGATGCATTAGTTGTTCACTTGAATATTAAGAATCCATAACAGTTTTACGAGCTACGGTTACGTACTACGATCGGGTTCTTTAGTGATGTCAAAAGTTTAACGTCTTTGATTGTTAATGACTCACACAACTCAGAGAAAATATTCTTCATAATAATAGCTATATTACTCAATTTTGCAAAAGAGTAAATAATCTCTTTATTTCAAACTCAGACTTGGAAATTCCAGATTCTATTCTGATTTACAGAGGTAGAGGTATCCAACCTTCTGGAATAAGGCTTGGGGATATTTCTGAATTTACAGTTACAGTTTCAGAAACTGATAAATGGAATATACTGAACTTGATTACCATAGTTGTGAGAACTCCAGGTAGATTTATTAAAGCCTTACATTAAACATTTATTATTAGACTTTTATAGACAACCAAAATTTAGAAGTTAAAACTGTTAAATATGATAATTCAGTGAAATGCCAATACGTCCCAAACATGATTGGTCTTCATAAAATAATAATCAAAATAAAAAATTATACATACTATCATTTCTTTAAGGTAATGATCTATACAAATTCTTAATGATATTTAACATGGTTTAATAAAAATTTAATTTCGAAAATATGATTAAAATATAACTAAATTGTGACCCCGTGTTTAAAGCATCCCAAAATTCCTTCAATCTGTTGATAACTTTAACCCTAATTTATTAAATTTAAAATGTTACAAAATATTTTTATTTGATGCTTTACATCAGTATTTCTCAGGCGAGAACCATGAGGCCCCGAGATTACTAAATTATGGTCAAAATATATAAAAAATGAAAATAACTAAAATAGAAAAATATAGGTTCAATAATGTATGAGCTTTACTGATCTGATCTCAGTTACATTTTCTCAAATAAGTTTTATAATTAATGTTTTATAACTAAGTAATGAAATAAAATCTTAATTGTTGTTGAAAAAAGGCGGTCATGGAGAAAATTTAAATGTAAAGGGTAAAATGATAAATAAACTCTGATTTACATAGTCCCCTTATACTCTTTAACATCCATTCACTTAGAACTATGGTACAATTCTCTCTATATTTATTATTTCTTTCCCATTCTTGTTATTTGAATGTGTTATTATATACATCCAAATGTAAAACTAGCGAAACCCTAATGAATGTATTTATTCATATAAATGTTTCAACCATTATTATTTTCTAATATGTGATAAATGATTCACTGTGTTAAAATCAGAACTTAATAAAACATTTACATTTTTAGTCTCAAAAATAATAACTCACACTGGGTTTCTTATTTATTTCTCTAGTATGAATCAAATGAAATTTGTACTGATTATAATTCGTTATTAACAATTTATCAAAGACTTGATATGTATACAAATTTATTCATAATTTAGTTGATATTCAAGTTTTATGCAATAGTAACATGAAACATGGACGAAAATCAGTCACCAATTATTAAGAATTTAATGTTAAGTCTCCCATAGTACTCAAAGAATATCATGCATGTCTTTACAGACAGCTGGAAAATTAGATAACTTGCAGGGGTTTTAATTCTTGTTTCTTTATCAACTTTAACTGGCGTTACTTTACAATTACCATAACAAGAACTTTTGAGATGACGCATAATGAATTTTAAACTTGTGCAAATCAGTTTTTTGTATTTGTTTCATCTATAATTTCATCTATAAATGGTTCTCGTCATTAATGTCCCATTATAATTATTGTTAAGTACTATATACGGAGACCAATTATGATATAATAGCTATGATTTCATTGCTAATCAAATATAATTTTGGGGATTGTGACTTATTCGTCAATGAATCATATAATATCTTTTCCAAATAATTATCAAAATTCTATGTTACAGTTAAAGTATAAAACTAGATATAATATACATTTTATTATTATTTTATTATTGTCTAAAAATTTTTTCTAGTAAAAAATTTACTAGTGACTGCATAGTAACTGAATTTAAAACTTTAACTAGTTAATCTATACATTGTCTAAGTTTACTTTAACTGTAACATATACACAATTTGAAAATAATTTATATTTGTTGATTTTTACAATTTTCGGCTCAATAATATTATTGAAACCTTTCAATCGGTTATGTTCCTGAACATACGTGTAAAGATGACGAAATATTTCTCCAATGTATATGTCATTGCACCCATTGTATATATATTTACAGGGTTAATAATTATATATAAAAATTTTAACAATATATATATAATTTTAATAAAATATTAAAAAGTTAACAGTATATTAAATCTTAATAAATAATATTTAATAGAATGAATAAACATAATAAAACTATAATTTAATTATAAATACCACTAACAAATGCTATATCAAAATAAGTTCTTATATGGATATATAAATTTGCAAATTTTAAAGATAAATTATTATTGACAAAGGCACTTGAAAATTCACTTGAAAAGGCAGTGCCGAAAATTCGTGAATATCAGAAAAAACATCGATATCTTTGTTGATTCATAGTCAAGTTTATATATATAATTTATATATATAATTTCAATTGAAATCAGTGGTGAAAATTGAAAAAAATTCTTATACAATCATTATTCATAGTATCTTCGACACTAAGAACATAGGATATATCTTTCATCATAAGAACTAGCCTTTGGTCTTATATTGTAATATCTATTTTAAATACCGAAAACACCTCAAATGGATTTAGTTAAGGGCTTAATGGTGGTAAAATATTAGATTGAATCCATTTCTTTCAAAAACATTTATAATCTCTCTAGTCTTATGAATCATATAATCATTCTTGGTTATGATTTCTTTCTCTTTACATCCCTCCATAAATGTCACAAACATTTCGCTATTAAATGAACCAATAGTCATGTTAGTATTTAAAATACCAATACTTATTAATAATATCAAATAAACTGATATTTCTATCACGATTTGCTTAGCTTAACCTGCTAAATTCCTTCGCCTTGTAGCATTTCAACAACTCCCTTTTGTGTTAGACATGAGTCATTTTGAATAGCTTCTCCCACACATTGATGAAAGTGTACATTATCATTTCGCTTTTCTTCCTGGTTTATTAAATCATCTACCACTGCTTTAATATTTCCATCATAATTTCAAATTTTTGCCGTATGTTATAAAATGTAGAACTTACAAGCAGTACATTCTTTGCAATATCTTTTACTTTCTTTTTTATTTTCCTTCATTTTTATTTGTAAGATATTCACTTGAAAAAGGCAGTGCCGAAAATTCGTGAGTATCAACAAACATCGATATATTACTGATTTATAGTCTTCAAACTTTTTTTTTAATTCAATGGAAAAATAATCAGTAGGGAAATTGGAAGAAATAAAAGTTCTTATAATATATATATATATATATACATAGATGTTGGGGTCGAAAAAATTTATTCTTAAATATATTTGAATTCTCTAATGATTTCAACCCCAAAAATTTCGAGCTTTAGAAACCTGATTATATATTAGCTGTGTTATTGGATAGTGTTTTATAAATTATAATTTTAATGCTAGATCAACGTTTCTGATTTATACCTCCTTCAAATATTGGCTTTTGGGCCTGGTCTAAAGTGTGCTTTCACAAATAATCCTGCTATATTTGTTGTAGAAACCAACGGAGAATCAGGATTATTAAGTAATTTACCCTACCCTTAAAATGAGAATATAATTATTGGTTATTATTGATAGATTTTACTATTGAGGGTCCTGATGAGGCTCGAATACAGTGTAAGGATAATGGAGATGGCTCAGCCACTGTAATTTATTGGCCTATTTCAATTGGTGAATATGCAATACATATTTTGTGTGATGATCAGGATATAAAAAATTCACCTTTTATGATTGAAGTGAAAAAATGCGATAATGAATTCATTTCTTCAAAAGTACAAAATTGAGAAAATTAATTTAAACAAGTCTTCTGCTAGGTAAAAGTCTATGGTCCTGCTTTGAATGAGAGTTTTTTAACCATCGGCCATCCGGCAACTTTTACTATAGACTTAGCAGAGTCTAAAGGAACTTTGGATAAGTTAATGGTTAAATGTTATGATAGATTTGGAACTGCAACTCTTATAAATATAACGAGTGAAAGCTCAAACAAACGAACGTATTCATTTATTCCAAATACCACAGTTAAATTGTGCCTATTGGTTACCTATGATGGTGTATGTGTATCCGATAGTCCTTATATGGTTAGATTATGTTGTTAAATATATACATTTTATTATTGTTAATTTGAATGATAGAAAAATGAATATAATTAATGTAATTACACTTTTAGCTTCAGTGCTTTTATTATTTATAGTAACTACTAAATCTGTAACGGGTTTTGTCTATAGATCCATAGAACCATAGACCATGCTATTTAATACTGGAATAATACTGAGGTAATAAACATTGCAAACCATTTTCAATCACTGCATCAACGCTATATTCTACACCAGTGCTTTCCAACCTTTTCATGCTTGTGACACATTTTTTAGACTTCCATCATTTCGCGACACAGCAAATCAGTTTTACCAGAAAACCAGACGTCATACAACTTACGCCATATGGTAAACCTTTATACAAGAGACAATGAAACATATTTAAATATAAATATCGAAATAAATGGCAGAAAAGAATGACTGAAAACAAGATTTAATGTGGATGGTATCGTTTATAAGTAACAATATGTAATTAATTAAGAATTAAAAAATTTGAATAACGCCAATATATATTTACAATTTTAATGAGATATTTGAGCTGGATGGGAAGAACACAACCTTTGAATATTTGGTGGAGTATTATTCTTTCCGGTTGAACGCTAAAAACACGGAGAATAAATATAATTTAATGAAGTTTATATGTGAAAAAAAATGTCTTTTGGTTGGTTCTTTTTCTATGTTTAAATAACGAATTCCAACGATTAACTAATAAATAGGGTAAACAAGCGTTCTTGCAGCTAAAACACGACGGACTATATATGTGTATTGTATTTCAGTCTAACCATCGTTAAAAAGTTTATAAAATTAAGGGACTCTAGATTTTCATTATGTTCACGCGACACACCTATGCAGCGCTGCCGACACACTAAAGTGTCGCGACACACCGGTTGGAAAGCTCTGTTCTACACTATTATTCCAGGGTTCACAATTTGAAGCCCATAAAACATGTTCATTAACATTTGAATTTTTATATGTATTTGCTACATTTTTATTGATGTCTATTGTTTTATCACCAGTTCATTAAATTTTTTACGGCATCAACTACATCCTTTAATATCTGTTTATCCTCTAATACCATATTTGATTGAACCTCGTGTGCTAACTCATTTGAAATAATATTTATTTCAGCCATTTCATCAACACTGTTTTTGGAAATGTCATTTTCCAGATTTGCCATTTTGGGAACTGCAGTACTTCTATTTTATTGTGTGCACTGTCCAAATTTATGTACTCCTTAAGTACTGGTTTTCTCATATTATGTACTTTTAGTATTGCTTTGAATAATATTGTTAAAATCAATTATTATTGCTATGATTATATGAATTTTCAAAGAGCATGACAATGTTAAAATCGATCTGGTGGATAAGATATTTCCTAACACAGAAATGAATATGCGTGTGTGTGTGAGTAAAATATAAATAAAAATATGATTTAACTAAAACGACCACAGCTGGTACTATTCCTGGATTAATAAGCTGGAATATTTGTCTACTTCAAGTGCCTAATGTACTTCTAATTTATACTAAATTATTTTTTTAATTTATTAGCTATTACTATTTATGTATATTTTATTTTATTAATTACTATAAGTATATTAATATCACTTTTTTTTGTGAATTCACTTGAAAAAGGCAGTGCTGAAAATTCGTGAGTATCAATGTCAAATATTGATATATTCCAAATGAGCGATTTCAGCCTTCATACATATGAAGTTAAAAGATTCTTAAAGATTAATTAGAAATTTGGTAAAAATTTTAAAAATATCGACGAGGATCTATTGGAGAAATATGCGAAAACAGTTAAAAAAGCAGAAGAATTTCAAGCCAGGTTACGAATGGCATTTGATTACGAAAGAGACGTAATAAAGGATATGGAAAGTTTATTGAATTATAAAAGAAGAAGCGAAGAGATTGAAACATATTTTTAAAAAGTGGAGGACCTTGTTGACAGGTTGTTTGAGAATAAAGAATTCACCAAAGAGAAAATAACAGCAAAGATGTTGATAGTATGTGCTGAGAATAAAGAAGTTGAGAAAGAAGTAATATTACGGAAGATAAAAAGCACTGAGGAGATAAAGGAAACATTAATTCTGATGGATTAAGTGGACAGGCAGAGAGATCATATCAACGCTTTGAAAAGTTATGCAAGAGTGGTCTATCAGGATCCACAGAGAAGAGGACAGTACAAGCAGAAAGATGAAAGAGAAGAAGTCAGGCGACGAGAAGAACCAGAGTGCTGGCTATGCCACAAAATAGGCCACACGAAAATAGAATGTCCAGTAAGAAGTAAGATAGAGTGCTGGACATGTCACAGAAGTGGACATATCAGTAGGAATTGTCCAGATAAAAAAGTGCCAATATGTTTTGGTTGTGAGAAAGAAGGCCATATAAGAAGGTTATGTCAAGAAATACGGTGTAAAAGATGCAACAAAAATGGTCATAGATCAGAAGAATGTTATATATAAAATATTAAGACTTGTTATATACAAAGTCGAGTTACAAGAAGTCGATAAAGAAACAAAGACCGACAGGAAACAGATACAGCCGGATTAATGGAATCGAAGAAGAAGAGGAAATGGAATCGTGCGTAGAGACAAATGAAGATAATTTTAGTAGGACGTACCCAAACAACAGGGCTCCACCAGTAGAGGAGTTGGTTGAAGCCATATACTAACAGAAAAGTGGACGGGATATCCTCAAAGGGTAGAAAAGTGGGAGAATGTAGGAAGGGTAAGTGAGAAAGTATACAGGTTCCTAAGGAGAGAAAGGTTTGAAGAGGAAGTGGAAAGAATTGGAACAATTGAAACGGGGCAGGAGGTAGAAATTGTATATAACAAGCTACAGGGAAGACCTAGTGTAACAGTAATGATGAATGGGAAAATTTTCGACTGTTTATTAGACACCGGAGCACGAATAAACGTAATGAGTGTGAACTGTTTTAACAAGTTACGAGGACAACAATTGATGAGAAGCGACGATAAGTTACGATGTGCAAACGAAAGTACGATAGAGACAATTGGAAGAACAAAGGTTAAAATAACTATCGGATATATTTCTAAGGAAGTTAGATTCATTGTGGCGGAGAAAGTGACACCAGAAGTGATTGGAGGAGTAGAATTACAAGAAGCATTTGGATATAGGCTGACAAAAAAGAAAGATATCGAATCTAGTGAAAAAGACAAGAACTATATTTGTAACATTGAAGCAAAATTATGCAGACAAATAAAGGATGGAGAAAGATTGACGCGAGCGTCGGAACATCTAAAGATTGATGAGGATAGTAAATTGAAGGAAATAATAACGAACAGTGGAAACGTGTTTATGGCGGATAAATGGGATGTGGGTCGCACGCATTTGGTAAAACATAAGATAATTACAAGAGGTGAACCGATAAACATAAAACCATATCGTCAACCATTGAATTTGGAAACAAAAATTGAAGAAGCAATACAAAATTTGTACGAAAACGGGATTATACGGAAATGCAACTCTCCATGGAACACGCCGTTAATCTGCGTATGGAAAAAAGAGAAAAAAGATATTAGGCTATGCTTGGATTTCAGACAGCTGAATGCAGTAACAGAGAGGCAGGCATTCCCAATGCCAAACATAGACGAGATTTTAGATGTGTTAGGAGGGTCCGTTTATTTTAGCTCAATCGATCTTGGTAATGCATATTACCAAGTGGAGTTAGACAAAGAATCGCAAGAGAAAACAGCATTCTCAACAAAGAAAGGGCAATACTGTTTCAATAGAATGCCGTTCGGAATCGCTGCAGCACCAGGTACGTTCCAGGAAATGATGACAAAGGTAATAGGCAAAATAAATGGAGCAATAGTCTATTTGGATGACATTCTGATTTATTCGAATAGTAAAGAAAAACATTATACAATACTCAGTGAAGTATTAAAAGCGATCGATGAAGCAGGTCTAAAGATTAACCCAGAAAAGTGTCAAATAATAAAGAAAGAAATCATATTCTTAGGACACATAATCAGTAAAGAAGGAGTAAAAACCGATCCTTCTAAGATTCAGGCTATTTAAAACTTTGGGAAGCCAAGTTGCGTAAAGAAACTTCGAAGTTTTCTAGGCATTTGTAATTATTATAGAAGATTCATCAGTGAGTATGCAAAGAAATCAAGGATGTTAGAACAATTATGTAGCGGTCCGAGTAATAAAAAACTGGAATGGACTGAAGGAACGAATAACGTATTCGAGGGAATGAAGTTAGCACTCACAACGGCACCGATTCTATGCTTTCCGGATCTGAGAAAGGAGTTCATTTTAGATACTGATGCCAGTTTTGATACCATTGGAGCAGTGCTTTCGCAAAGAGATAAAGTTGGAAAGGAGAGAGTAATTGCGTATGGATCACACTCGATGACGAGCCATGAAAAAGGATATTGCATTACAAGGAAGGAACTATTGGCGGTATACTATTTTTGTATTCATTTTAAGCACTATCTCTACGGAAGAAGATTCACGCTAAGGACAGACCACAAGGCGATCACGTTTATGATGACAACCAAGAAGCCAATTACTTCACAATTCCAAACCTGGATCAATTATTTGAGCAGTTTGGATATAATCGTTGAATATAGAAAGGGTGTTAATCACCAAAATGCAGACATGGTGTCCAGAACTAAATGTAAAACGTGTGTTCAATGTCAAATGGCTCACGAAGAAGCTAAGAAAGGAAAGATAAAAACTAGATTACTAGACTCGATCAGAGAAGAAGGTAGAAGCACCAATCAACAAATAAATTTGGAAGAATTACGAAAGAAAATTATGATACGTGAAAACGAGATACAAGAAACCATAAAGGAAATACATAGACTATTGTGTCATGCTGGAGTCGAGAAGATAGCTGATTATATGAAAGATAGATATATTAGGAAAAACCTGTGGAGTCAGATTCAGGAAACTATTCGAAGTTGTGAGACTTGTCAAAAAACCAAGGCTATAACAATTACAACGAAGGAACCAGTAAAAAAATTAGAATCAACCGAAATGTTCGAAATTATATTCGTGGATATATGTGGACCAATGCAAGGAACAAAAGGTCGTAAGAAGTATATATTGGTATAATAGACCAGTATAGTAAGTATCAAGTCCTGACAGCTATAACAAGACAAGACGAAGAAACAATAAAAAAACGATTTTAGAAAAATGGATTTTAAGATTCGGGTGCCCAGAGGAGATAAAAGTTGATTGTGGGAAGGCGTTTGAATTAGGAATGTTGAGAGAATTCACAAAGAAACTTGATATTAAGTTATGTTTTTCGAGTCCATACCATCACCTTACAAATGGACAGATAGAAAGGCAATTCAGGACAATACGAGAGCTGATAAATGCTACTTTACGAGACAGAAGGAAGACGGATTGGGCAGAGATACTACCAGAAGTCGAATTTACATTAAATGCAACCAAACAAAAAACAACAGGAATAAGCCCGGCAGAGATAGTTTTTGGAAAAAAGATTAGCAGGGAGAAATGGTACGGGTCAAAAGAAAAACAAGTAAAGGAAGAACAGGAAGAACAAACAAGGAGGAAATTTGACGTAGGAGATGATGTGTTAGTAAAATTAGAAACACGCAACAGAAGCCAGGACAGATATGAGGGACCATATAAAGTAATCGAGAAAGTGCATGACAGACAATATATCTTAAGAAACGAGAATGGTAAAAAGATTGAAAGAAACGTGGAAAAACTTAAAAAATTTCTTAAGGAGGGGGATATGAGGAAGTTAAAAGATTCTTAAAGATTAATTAGAAATTTGGTAAAAATTTTAAAAATATTTTTATCAAAGAAATATTTTAAGAAAATCTGAAATTTGTTTAAATAACAAAAATAAGAACAGACAAGTTTTTTGAGATATCTTTTATTAAATAAAATTTATGGAATTATTTAGTGATTTAAAAACGGATGAGAATCCTAATAATACATTTCATTCATATATATATATATATATATATATATATATATATATATATATATATATATATATATATATATATATATATATATATATATATATATATATATATATATATATATATATATTCATTTTAGCTTCTAGCAGCCAAGTAATCATCGGAATAAGTTTTAAATGACGTCGGTAGATGTCATTAGCTATTTATTAAATTTACTGTTGAAATCGGGAATTAAAATTTACTAATTATTTCAGGTGATAATTGCTAAATCGGGACATCTTTGGTTCTCTTTCTATAGCCTTATTTTATACAAATGGTTTTAATAATTGTTTAATAATCCACCGATGCATTTTAAATAATTGTTCTTGGTTTTTTAAATTTGGCTAAAATATGAATTTATGTTGCAATTTTATTACCAGATATATGTGGTCAATAATTCACTTTCTGACAAGATAAAGGTGAGAGGCAGTGGGTTGGAATCGGCTTGTTGTGGGAAAGAATCTTTGTTTTTCATTGATTGTGAACTGGTTTCAGGCGAAGAGCATCTTGAAGTTATGGTTACTGATTCCAATTTAAACCAAATCCCATGCACTGTTGAACGTAATTTAGATGAACAAAACGTTTATAATGTCAGATACATTCCTCCATATAATGTTACAAGATGTCTCATTGAGATTTTATTCAACAAAATTTCAGTTTATAAAGAACCTATTATTGTTCCAATTTTAGCGAACGACTCCAATCTTTTTAAATTTAATTCATCGGGTAAGAAAAGAAATTTATTTTGTTAAATAAATACATTTTAAATAACTTAAATAAATTCGAAATAGTCAAAAAATTGCTATTAAAAATGAATAAACAAATTACACTAGTGGTCTTGTTAAACGTGTTAAAAATAATTGTAAATGACCAAATTTAATTTATTAAATTTGATTGGATATTAAATTTAATAAATTAAATTATTTGGTCATTTAGTATTATTTTTAGCACGTTTAACAAGACCACTAGTGTAATAATTAAAATTGTTTAAAATAAACCCACAATTTGAGATTAATTAAATCCTAACCGTCTTTGGATCATGAATTCGTCATTGGCGACCAATTAATACATGAATTAAAGAAATAGTTAACAAATATGGAAATGGATTACTCAAAAGATATAAATTTTCAACTACAAATTTCTGAAAATTAGTTAATCGGTAAAGAATCAGTATTAAAAGTTAATATTGAAAAGCGAAAATTTCATTGTCTGTCTGGTAGCAACTTTTCATCACATATTGTCAACCCCACCTTTTATTGGTTTCTGAATATTTTAAAATTAACTATGATTACTGCATTTTTTGAACAAAGAAATGTGAATGGTTTCAACTATCTACATAGTCACTCATAAATAAATAATGGATCTTTAAGTTTTTTAGTAACTTTAATTAATTCCATTTGATCATGAAAACGATCTAAAGTCACATAAACTATAATTGGACATTTATGACTGTTTGGCTGAAAGACATTTTGCTGGTATTTCTTTCTCCTTATGATAAATTTTACATTCAACAGTAGTATATCTTTATTGTTCCAATAATCATAACTACACGTTGACCACCATTTATTAAATCTTAATAATGTTCATTTATTTACTTGGATTTTAAGCTAATCACACATTTTATACAAAATATTTTTCGATAACAAATTCCATTAATCTTTTAATACATTTTTAACACGAACTTGACCCACTCAACTGTTAAATAGGTATCTAGTAATCGGAAAGATATTAGTTTTATAAATTCTATATTGGTTTCATCTTTTATATTTCTTAACAAAAATCTTTTGTTAATATTTGTTGAACTCAAGAATGAGTTTATGAATATATTTTTAAAGGAATTCGTATAAAATGCTTGTTTACAGGGGTCATTCGATTCGTTTACATTTTCATACATCATATACGGCGAACTACAGAGGGTTTTTTCAGATAGTTACTTGTTATTTAATTTCTATATTGATAATCCTTAACCAATAAATTCCCATTAGAAGTTTCAAATCAAGTATCAGATCCAGGCAATTTCGAAAATCAAATTGATGAAGCTAAACCAGGTGATGTTTTTAAGGGATTTTCGGATATTTTTCTTGATCCTAATACAGTATCATTGCTAAAACTAATCGTTCCTCCGAGAATTAATGCTGATTCAAATTTAAACAGTCTTCCATCGACCTCACCTTATTCTAATGAGGAAAATAGCGATTGTTTTGTCACAAATAGTCCAATGAGATTTCAGTTGTCAACTGTATTTGAAGAAAGTGAAGAAAACGGTTCTATTCAGGATTCAATTTTCAGTAGTGGCACTCATTCAAGAGCTTCGATTAAAGAAGAACTAGTATCTTTGAGTAGGCGTTCTTCATTTACCTTAGCCCCGTCACCAAACTTCAATGGAACACAGGCTTTCACAAAGTTAGATCTAAACTCTAACATGTCTAGTTACTGTAATTTCTCCAATCATGACATAAGCGTTTTGTCCAGCTTACCTCCAAAGCCTTCTCAACATGAAATCGATATTTTAAAATTAAGCAATTTCGATGCGTCAGAATTCGATGAGAATTATTATGACAATTTGCCATTGCCAGAGCCACCCCCAGATTGCGAATTATTAATTTCTAATACAATTAATTTTTTAAACTTTTCTCAAATTGCAAATTTTAATTTGAATCTCGAACAGATCACATCGATTCCTGATAATTATCAAATGTTGCCCATTTCTTTTAATCCATTCAGAATATTTGATTTATTAATCAAAAATAAGAATTCACATGTCCCCATGAATCTTAATCTATCTATAAGAATTCCGATATTATTTTCAAATCCTGATCAATCTTTTGTAGATATTTATGTTAATGAAGATTTCTCTCGAAAATTCAATAATGATTTTGATAATATTGACATTGACAATAAAATGGATGATATTAATAATCTTGTTTCTGATGCTCTGCCTGTCAATTTAATGGGAGCCATTTTGTCTCCATTTGACGATGAAGATAGTTGCTTATCGGATATTAGTTATGATGCCTTACCATTTGACAAACCAGCTTTAGATAAGAAATTTACCCGAAAAATAAATCTTATTTATCCAACTGAAAATTATACGTTTTTATATGAAAATCAATCAGAAATTCTTAGTGCTATCAAATTAGTTCAACCAATCACCATCAAGGATATTGCGACAGTCGAACCCAAAAATCAATTTAATAGAATTATTAAGGAAATCACCACTTCAGAAATTTCTGAGATTAGTGACACTTCACAGTGGCTATCAGTTGAGGATAAAATAAACAATCAAATTAATGGGGAACATATCGATGATCAATCATTTATTAATTCATTTTCCGAAATTCCGAAATCCTCATCTAGTAACATCATCCAAGCAATTCACCTAATGAACGGTCAAGAAATCCGACCGGAAAATAATTTGAAGATAAATCAACATCATTTAACTTTTCAAAATAACGTTCAACCGGAGTTAATTGAACTGAATCCTTTGCCGTATGAAATGGTTGTAAATTTACTCCAGGAACCAAAATATAATGAATTAGATGAAAATTCCGGTCAAATCAAGTTGTTATCATGGGAATCTGATAATTGCACAGAGTCGTTAGCGTCTAATTCGTTTCCAGAACCGCCGACTGAAACTGTTGAAAGCCCATATGAAATTAACCTGTGGAACAGTAGGTCTGATATTTTCACTGAATATCTATCTCAGGATACAATTAAAAATAAAGTAGTGTCAAAAGCTAAAGATCCAAACCTAAAACTGATGAGTCGAAACTGTGACACAGAATTATATCATATAAGTTTGAATGCAAATAATATACGAATCGGTGCACAATTGAAATATTATGAATCGGCTAAGAAACTCATGAAATTATCTGACATTAAGACCATATTCACTTACCGATCAAATTGTTCAACAGTTACATCCTATAAAACTATGCACTCAAATTACTATTCTAATAATAATAAGAGGCAAAACAAGGATTTCGAATTCACTGATATCCCATTAAAGCGTAATCCGTTACCACAAATGAAGAGTTTGGATTTTGATATAAAGTCTATAGTCAATAAAGAAATAACACAATGTAAAGATGTTTTGGATTTGAATTTTAACGAATGCTCGAAATCATCAAATCTTTTAACTGAAAATATATTTAATGATTTCTCAAGGCCAATAAAGTTTACGCATCGTACAAATCAAAGAAAGCGTCGATCTTATAGCCAGTCTCATGTCTATAATTATCAATCATCGCAAACAACTCAGCTGTCAAAACAGAATTCATTAGGTTTTTTTAATTTTCTATATAATTAACTATTAAGAATATTAATATTAGTCTAATTATTATTGATAATTTCTCGGTAACATCATTTTAATTTATATAGTGTTGTGTAAATCTTTATTGGAAATTTTAAAAAGAAAAAATTATTATTATTAATATTATTATTATTATTATTATTATTATTATTATTATTATTATTATTATTATTATTATTATTATTATTATTAAAATGATGATTTCTTGGTAGGACCATTAATTAAATGTTAAAAAGGTAAATGACAGTATAAGCCTTTTGCTGCAAATTATAAAATGAAATAATTCTTATCGATTTATTTTTCTAATCGAAAATTTTATTCAATATATTCTTGGCAGCAAAGGGCTTATATATTATCATTATAATTATTAGATAGAAGTAAATAAATGAAATAAACCAAACTGTAAATATATATATATATATATATATTCAGTCGTGTATATAGGTATATTTGTTTTAATCAGCTATTACTTAATTAATAAAAGAAAAAAATGTTTTAAAATGTTCATAGAGAGCGTGTAATATTTTAATGCTATTCATTTTCTGATTATGAAAAGCAGTAGTTGAGAAGTCAATACTGATTTAAGTGTTGTTCATATAACGGCGAGTGGCTATCAAAAGCAACAATTTACTATTGTTACAATGTTGGAAAAATGTGTAAATGAAAATGACTTGCTTATTGTAAATACAAAATGCATTTGCGCTCATTTATTTATTTTTCTATGCACCTCTCTATTTTTGGACCAAAAATATTGATTTGATAAAAAAAGTTTTATAAATAAATTCTTTTAATATTTGAATTTAGAAGAAATTTGAATGTAAGTTTAGCTTTAATCCACCCTCATTTGAGCATCCATTAAGAATTTGAGTTTCTAAACGTATTCATGTACTCCTTGAATTAAGGTCTATTTGTTATCTTATTCCCAGCTCTCTATATATTCGGGATCTCCAAATATAGTGAATTGAACATCGGTATCATAAATGATATTTATTATATAAGATGATTTTTATTGTTATCACTATTATTATATTTTTTGTTGATGTATAAATACTTATATTCAGATTATGTTTTTAGAATGTTTAAATAAAACAAGCGATAGATTCAATAATGATGTGCCTATTAAAAATACTGATAGTCAATTTAATAAAAAGGAATATCTCAAGACGTTTAATTTTGAACCACTTAGAAATGTAAGTTTTCTCATAAAATTTCTATGTTAAATTGTAAAATATGATAAACTAACTTATTAAATTTATTCAATGTATTAATTTGTTCCATATGAAGTGTTGATCTTTGTGGTTAAACTTAAAAGTATAAAAAGTTTAAGAAAGTAAAAGTCGTTAAAATTTATAGGAAAAGTTACCAATTGTGGTGAAGGCAGTTAAAATTTATTTTTAAAAATTTATATAAATGTTTTTAAATGATAATCTATCTACATTTTTATTCCTTCAGTTTCTGATGTGTAATGAAACAAATATTATGTATAACATTATTATGAGTAGTCTCTTTCAATTGCTCAGTGCATGCAGATTTTCTAACAATTTCTGATTCCGTGTTTCAGATTTCACGTTTTTTCTCTTATGATGTTTAATTAAATAAAATCTCTTTTCGGCTATCATACGTTTAGCTACTAACCTTTTCTGTAGTCATATGCTCCAATTCAGTGGTATTCGATTTATTATAGAGAATATTAATTACAGCTAAGTGGATCGCGGGTGCGAAGCATAATTGCTGATTACATGTTAAAAGGCGTCACACTTTTTGCATATTCGCTGCTCCATCAGTTGTTATGGACGTAATACACCAAATTCCGAAATTTAGTAACTTCTATAATCTAAAATAATTTATTGTCCCGAATTGTAATAGCTTTATTATAGGATTTGTGAAGGTAAGAGAAAAATAATTTAATATACCAACACAAAACACATTGAAAAATGCATGCAAATTTATTATAGCGTTTTTTATTCCGAAATAAATAACCATTAACATGTTGTTAACATATTGTTAACATATTGTTAAAATATAATTATTTTGAAATTATTAAAAAATTATGCAGGAAAATACTTTTAATTTAGAATCCGACAGCTATACCTTGAGCTTCAGGAAAAAGAAGAAATTCATCGTAAAATTTAATTTTAAAATAATTTAAAATATAAACTCTTTAGATTTACAGATATTTCTCAGGATACAATGCCTTTTCGCGAAGATGAACATCTGACAATATAAGATTTATTCATTCAATTACAAAACATTAAAATATTTTACAGTATGTCTGAAGGTAGCATTTCAAAAATTGAAGAAGATCCTTCGACATCTTTTAATTTGCAGAAAGAAATTCTTAAATCGTAAATTTAAATAAATTATTTTAATAAATTAATATTTTCATGGATATACAGAAAATGACAAAATTCGACTTATTAATGCTTTTGAGAATGGAGAAAATGAGCTGGAGAAAGAAGATTATAAAAATTTAAAAAACTATTTCATACATACGCCGCTTCTTTCCTAATTGTATTAAAAAATTGTCTTCGGTGATTAGTTTATTTATTTATAGTTAAAAATATATCTAACTTACATTTTATCGAAATAATTCCAAATAAATTCATAAAATGTCATAAAATTCCTTAAAAAACACCTGAAATTTAATTATCAATATGTTATATTTAATATAATATAATAAAATATAATATAAAATATAATATATTTAATATAATATTTAATATAATATATTATAATTGCTGACTAACAGTAATATTTAAGAACTTGAATAATGATCTCATAATTATATAAAATCAAAATTCAAGTCTTAAAGTTATTTGAAATTAAAAAAATACCTAAAAACCATTTTTAAGAAATTGAGTAACTTCATTTTCACGTAAAGGGTGAGTCACCTCAACTGATGTGCACACCAACGTGAATTATAGAGGTTACTAAATTTCGGAATTGGTTGTATCTTTTCCGAAATTTAGATTGTTGTTTTGCAATGTGGTTTCCAGGGTCGCAATGCATTTCTCTGTGGGGAAACGTCCTTCAAGTTGAACTAGTCCTAAGTTCCAGAACTTTTCTTTGGAATGTACACTTGATGATGTCCATTCATCTAAAATTAAGCAAAACCGTGTTCCATTTTATTTTGCAATAATAAAATCCTGCAACATTTTAGAACGCATCTTTTGCGCGTATGCTAAAATCATTTTTCAATTTTGGTAACACATAATCTTGAGTGCCTCTAGCCAAAATGCAATTTCTCAAATCAATAGACGTACTGAAAACTTCGAATGGAATATTATCCAAGGCACATAATCTTGATACGATTGCAGAAAGTGATTCATCTCTTTTGTTAATTAAATAATGTGCAATCGCCATTTTTGATGAGCTACTTTCTGGAACTTCTTTTAAAGGGCATCCCGTTTTAACACATTAATATTGTATTATTCTTAAATGCGTGTGCTGCGTTGTCGTCGAACCATTGGTTTTTACTATCTCATTACATACATGTTTTACATTTTGGTGTTAGTTTTTTTGATCCTCTTAAAAAATGAAACCAAACAGAATTTTGATTTTTACTTTGCTTTATGTACTCAGAATAAATTTCGTTGTCTACCTTTTTTAATGACATTTTGGTTGGGGTGGACTGTAAACAATAATTTAGCTTGTCAGACAAAAAATTTTAAAAATAATAATTTTCAAATAAAATGTCGATAGTTGAATAAAAAACATTTGTTTCAACCAATTTCGGCTTCAATTCTGTGCGCGCGTTTTTTTGTAATTTTTATCGCGTCAGTGTGCGCGGGGTTGTTAAGTGGTTTTTTGGTGTGTGTGTGTGTGTGTACGCACACAGACGCGAGGAATGGTGATATATATGGAGTTGTGGGTATGTATTTTTATTAAATTGTTGAAATTGATTTTCTTTTTTGAATATTAGATTTTACTGGAGTTTTCGTTTAAAACGTTTTTGTCTAAAAGAATATTTTTTTTGGAACAAGATTTGAATTTTAAAGTTTAAAAGAAAGAATGGCTGAAGTCAAATGTCAATATGCTGAAAGTCAAAAGATAATTGCTGCACGTCGAATTTCTCATCGGACGATTGTTTATTCTATAGATGGTATTGAGACAATAGGTTTGGATTTAAAGAGTTCTTCTATTTGGTGAGATTGTATGAAATTCTTAAAATCAACTCAAGTCAAATGTTAATATGCTGAAAATCAAAAGATAATTGCCACACGTCGAATATTTCATCGGGCTATCGTTACGCCATTGCTTTGTATTGAGACAATTTGGAGAGATTATAATGCTTTTGAAACTTCTATTAATGGCGTTATCGCTACGAGAATTATCGAAGAGAGGAGTCGGGATTATATGAACGCAAGGCAGGTTACAGGAGAATTTGGAGCTTCGATTTCAAAAGATGGTCAAACTCGAGAACATGTTTTGTTGACTTATAAACTTGGTGTCAAGCAAATGATAAACAATAAAAATAAAGACTTGCTTGATTTATCTCATTTTGATTCATTCAAATCTGGTCTTTACAACATTGATTACATATTTCTTACATAGAAAACATTTATTACATAGTATTAGTATAACTGCTGAATAACTGTAAACATAGTAACAAAAACACATTACGAGCACGAAAAAATAAAAATTCCGAATTTGCTATGAATATTTCGGAATTCGAAAACGTAATCCTTGGTTTAACATAGGCATTTTGGATTCATAGATTGTTTAAGTGCTTTTCTGGTGATTTATCAGCATCAAGCCACTATGCTGATCGTTTTTTGTCATATGATTCATTTTCATTATATGATTGATTTTGATTGATATGGAAGAATCTCAAATTTTTGATTTTTGTGTTAATTCATGACCTACTCATTCTTTACTATACATATAACTATAAATGACCTGAAACTACTCCAATACTGACACTAAGCTGCTTTGCTATATCCCTCGTATTTTTCAGGTGAACTTCAACGATGATATTCAAGTCATTTTTATCAATTTATAAACTTGACTTCATTTAATATTCGGATATTTGCATCTAATATTTTTAAAACACTGAAGCAGATTTCATACATTAGATTTATTCTCTATAGACACAGAAATATTAATAATATTTTCGTAAATCATTATTTTCCATTTCTACTTTCAATCATTAAAAATATATAATTAATTTAAAACCATATATTAAGTAAACATTGTATTAAGAATACTTAACAATATGTAAGAAGATATTAGGATCAATATTAACCAATAACCTAATCTAAGGACATGGACAATCAAGATAAAACATGCAGATATACACATTAATTATAAAGGTTAACATAACATAATATGAGACATGGAATTCAAATATCCAATACAATAACATTACACGTTATTAAAAATAAATTCAATTTTCTCTTTCTTTTTTTGTTAAATAGAATCATCAAAAACAATTAATTCTTTATATAAGCATTTCAATTTGAACAATTTAATAGTGAACCGTTTGACTCTTGGTTTGTTATACACAAAATTCCACAGAGATATACCTAAAATACACGTTGGTGCGTAAATAAGCATGATCAATGATTTTTTTTTACAAATCACTCGATTTCAGTCATTTTTCCCATTTTCATTTTTCTACATTTTCAGAAAATTATTTTTTTGTTTGTGGAAATATTTCAATATAAAGTATGTTAGATCAATTATGTATTTAAAAACAAATTAATCTCCTTAAATGTATTTTTTGGCATTTCCAGAAAATTATACGAATATGTACAAAATGGAAACAATGTTTGTCATTTTGCATTGTCAATTTCCGAAGTTCTGTAACAATATTCCAAATTTAAAATTTAAAAAATAAAAAATCTTCTACAACACACAATACCGCAACAATAAACCATAAATTGTACATTTTATTTATAAGTTTGTAGTAGTATTTAATTTTTCTATCACTTTTTCAATTTCTATAGTGTAGATATATCTAATTGCACTTGCAAAGAATAACATAATAGTGAGTATGTTATTGCGTTACTGATTTTTTTTCTTATAATACACTCATACCTCGCTTTACGGCCTAGATACGTTCCAGGAAAGTTGGCCACAAAGCGAAACGCCGCATAACGAATCAAATATTTTGATACAATTCCATATATAGTTCCATACTTTTTTTGGCCGTATAACGAAACATTTTAGGCCGTAAATCGAAAAAGTGCCGTAATTAAAGTAGGCCGTTATAGCGAAAAGCCGTATAAAGAGCAGCCGTATAGCGAGGTATGAGTGTATAGGTGTATTTTAGTGGAGTTTGTAGTATGATAAATATTTATTGGCGATAAACATGTGACACACTGCCACTCTTCTCATAAAATAATACTAGTTTTTAATAACTAGAAAAATGTTATTAAAAAATATTGAATTAACATTGTTCTAATAAATTGAGATTGTTTTTCTTTTAAATATTTGATTTTCTTTGATTTTCAAATATGATAAAAAATGTTAATATTCTTACTTAATTTTCATCTTAAACTCTCGACTGGAATTTCTATTTATTTTTATTGTTAATAACTGCATTGTAATTACTATTTGAAGAAATGATTTTTTAGTAAATTTTGTTAAGTTATAAGAAAATTAGTAATAATTTATTTCATACGATAGTGTATAGAGGGAATTGATGAGACTGATTTTATAGGGCCTGGGGCCATCATATTCCCAAAAAAAATTTGTCAATTTCAGTATCGTATTGAAATACTATTGATATCATAAATTTTACAAAAGACATTGAAAATATTAATACTAACAATAATGACAGATTTTGAGAACCAATAAATCTAGATAATATACTCGTAAAAGGAAGGAAATTTGCTCTTGTCAGCCATGTGAGCTATATGAAACATATGACACCCTATCAGGTTTTCAGTGCTCATAAACTGTGGCTAAATTTAGTGACTGCTAAAAAGACAAGGTATTTGAATCATACAAACATCTTGTAAAAATTTTAAAATAAATATAAGAACAGTTTGATGTGTTACAAAAAATTGCCGTCAGCATTGCAACCATTCGGAAGCACTGGGTTGAATATAGATGAAACTGAACTAATTGATCGAGAATAATTTATGCCAGACATGGGACGAGCTACAGCTTTTGTATTTTTACAATGTTTTTCTCACAGTAAAATATCAGGAATAATTGAACACATCTTCCTACAATTGATAAAATTTTATTTAACTTTGTAATTTGTAGTTCTGTAACAAATTTATTCAACAATTTATTTGTTAAAATTGATATTTTATTTTAATGAACTGGAATAACATTATTTTCTAGGATAAGACTATTGGTGGCGAATTAATTTACAAATCTAATGTTCCAAGCTTTCAAAACTCTTCAAAAAACCATTTAATTCGAGGTAATAGTCTATATATAAGAGTTTCAAATTGATATTTTCTTTTCAACTATTTGTACTGTAGTAGATGGATGGGTCACCGCTAGATCACATACCCCCTCCCCCCCCCGGCCGGAGAATTTTTTTTTTTAAATAAAATGTCAAGGTCATTTTTTCAAGGTCATATTTTAAAATTTAAATTTACAGAGTTCCCGCCAACGACAACTATTCAACAATAACTCATTTTAAAGCCCAATCTAAGACCTTTCGAATGAGCCATAGAAGGTATCATCATCAATAATAATGACAAAGTTATTAACATTTTACCAAAAATCATTTTCAAGGTCATATAATTATTAAGTGATCTAGCGGTGACATGATTTTCGTTTGCCCAAAGATTATCGTTTCCTTCATCCGAATTTATTAATCGATAGCTCATTTTAAAGCCCAGTGCAAGATCTATCTAGTGATATATAAATATTATCATCATCATTAATATTGACAAAGTTATTAACAATTGATGACCACCATCTTTTTCATAGTGAAATTATTATTATTATTCAAAATATTATTAGTGATCTAGCGGTGACATGGTTTTCGTTTGCCCAAACGTTATCGTTCCCATCATTTTATTTCATCGATTGATAGCTTAATTTGAAGCTTAGTGCAAGATCTATCTACTGATGTATAAAAATTATCATCATCAATAATATTGACAAAGTTATTAACATTTTACCAAAAGTCATTTTCAAGGTCATATAATTATTCAAAATATTATTAAGTGATCTAGCGGTGACCTAATTTTCGTTTACCCAAAAGTTATCGTTTCCATTATCCGAATTTATAAATTAATAGCTTAATTTGAAGCTTAGTGCAAGATCTATCTACTGATGTATAAAAATTATCATCATCCTTATTATTGACAAATTTATTAACATTTACCCAAAAGTCATTTTCAAGGTCATATAATTATTCAAAATTATTATTAAGTGATCTAGCGGTGACCTAGTTTTCGTTTACCCAAAAGTTATCGTTTCCTTCATCCGAATTTATTAATCGATAGCTCATTTTAAAGCCCAGTGCAAGATCTATCTACTGATATATAAATATTATCATCATCATTATTATTGGTATAGTTATTAACAATTGATGACCACCATCTTTTTCATAGTGAAATTATTATTATTATTCAAAATATTATTAAGTGATCTAGCGGTGACATGATTTTCGTTTGGCCAAAGGTTATCGTTCTCATTATCTGAATTTATAAATCAAACACTTAATTTGAAGCTTAGTGCAAGGCCTTTCGATTGAGCCATAGAAGGTATCATCATTATTATTATTGACAAAGTTATAGACATTTTACCAAAAGTCATTTTCAAGGTCATATAATTATTCAAAATATTATTAAGTGATCTAGCGGTGACCTAGTTTTCGTGTGCCCAAAAGTTATCGTTTCCATTATCCGAATTTATAAATTGATAGCTTAATTTGAAGCTTAGTGCAAGACCTTTCGAATGACTTATAAAAGGTGTCATCATCATTAATAACGACAAAGTTATTAACGTTTTCCCGAGACCATTTTCAAGGTCATTTGTTTTTTCAAGGTCATTTATTTTTTTTCAAGGTCATTTATTTTTTCAAGGTCATATATTTAAATTTACAGAGTTTCCGCCAACGAAAATAATTCAACGATAGCTCATTTTAAAGCCAGATCTAAGGCCTTTCGATTGAGCCATATATTATTATTAACATTATTATTATTATTATTATTATTATTATTATTATTATTATTATTATTATTATTATTATTATTATTAGTATTAATATATATACTCCTAGTCTATCCGACAAAATATTCTGTCCCCCTAAGGGTAATGCTCACAAAGGTAATGCTCACGCTCAACAACTCGCAAGAGTACTGTTCACAAAGTTACTGGTAAAAATATTCAAGACAAAACTTTAACAAAGAAATTATACTTTAAATATACACTAAAATTTATTAACACATTCACATTCATCATCTCCACAGTTCATAACATTTTCAACAACATGATCTATACAATGTTTACTGATTGTTGATATATAGTTGTAGGTTGATAATGCTTAGTACCTGGTTGTTGTCGGTTGTAAGTACTTAGTATCTAGTTGTTAGCTGGTTGTTGGTTAGATACAAAGTCATCATCAAATTTATCCTATCACTTGATTATTGTAAAAGCTCAAATTATTATCCTCATTAAAAATAATTTTTATTTAAAAACAAGTCAATAAAATATAGCAAATTATCAAGAAATTAATTAAATTTGTCTTAACAATTTTGAATTAACAATAAAACCTTAAATTTTTAAATATTCTTTCAATTAACATAAAATTCACAAAAATTATAGTAATTCACTTGAATATTTACTAAATCCTACTAACATCAACTCTAAAAAATTACCAATGAATTTAGTGACAAATAATAACCAAAGATTTGCCTAAATAAAATCATTAAAACATACCAGTACCCTTACGACCAGTACCCTTACGAACAATACCCTTATGACCAATACCCATGGGGGGTCAAAATATCTTGTCGGATAAACTCAGAGTATATATAATAAAACAAATTAACAATATTAAGAATCATCATTATTCTATGATTAATTAATAATGAAATTCAAAAAAGTGAAAATAAGTGTTTGAATTATTCATTAATGGAAAGTAAAGTAAATATAGCGAGAAGTTGCATGGATATATATTAATTGCATTTATTTAAAATTATTTCATAAATTTTTTATCCTATTTAAAAATGTTAACCATATATTTCTCACAAAGATATTTACACCCAATGATCATCTCATTAAATTAGAAAAGAATTGTAACCCTATATTTCTAACTAATAAGCACCTTAATTGGTTAAATGATAACCAAATGATCATGTTTCTATTATAACTCCTTTTTGACTCGAATAAAGACAGAAATTTACTCCAAATGATAAAGACTTTCTACCAAAATTATCAATGAATATATGTTGTTATTAATGATTATGCATATCTCACTAAATTATCTAAGAANATATCTCAGCTAAATTATCTAAGAATTTTTAACTAATATACATATGCCTTAATTAATATACCCTTGCGACATGTTGAGTGCGACCAGTACCCTTGCGACTAATACCCATAGGGGGACAGAATATTTTGTCGAATAAATTCAGACTATATATTTAAAAATTTACAATATGCTATGGTTTTTATTGATTAATTTGTCGTATATTGCATTGATACATCAAAATGTTAGATAATATTTATAAATTAACTAAAAAATACACAAAAATACACAAAATACTATATTACCTAAGAATTCTGTTATGTTTCTAGTTAAATAATTGAAATAATTGGTATCAATGTATCAACTATATCAAAATAATAACCAAGACCATTGTAACACATAATGTCAACTTTAAAATATTGGTTAGGGTTTCTTCTACTTTTCGATCATCTTCATGGTTCTTGCGAAGATATTTTTTCCATTTTGATGAACTCATGGGTATCCCTTCATCATATCATCACCATTTGGTAGTTGCGCCCAATATATTTAATTACCAAGATTATTTCATATTATTCAATGTTTGAAAATTTTCTATATTATAGTACCGTCATTATGTATGGTAATAATTCATTTGACTTTGATATTGTATTGATTTGTATTGGGAACTTACATGTATATAGTATGATATTCATTAATCAGTGTTGAATAGGCTTGACAATTGTGAACATTCTTCTTGTGACACTTAGAACAAACAATTACGTGACCACACGGTAAATACAAAACCGAAACTTGATTTTCTTTACAAATTGAACAAGTTAAATACCTTTTCTTAACATCGTTCAGTTTGTCCGTTAGCTTATTTTCAATCAGTGTAAAATTTTTATGAAATAATTTTCCAAGTCAAAATTAAATACAAATTTATATTAAATTAATTTCAAAGACAGATTTCAATTAACCACTACTAATAAAAATAATAGTAAATGAAAAGGGTAAATTTTAAAACTAACTAATAAATTTAGAAAGAGAATGAGAATTGATAGTAATAATTAAATTAAAGTAAATTATGGACATAAATTTTTAATTAAAGTAATAATTTTTAATCTATTATTAAAAAGTTTGAATGATGGTCAGGTTTTGAGAAATGAAAATTTTAATGAAATAATTTTTAACGAAAATTTAGATGCAAATTTTACAATTAATAATAATGATAATAAAATAATATTAATAAAAATAATAATAAAAATAATAAAAATAAAAATAATACTTTATATTGCTAAGCATTAATAATGTAATTATATTTGAATATTTTTTATTCATGTATAACAATTAATTAAAACAAATATAAATAATATTAATAGATTAAATTAATTAAAATGGAATTGAGAAATGATGCATTATATCAAATTATTAGTCCAAGGGCTGTGGGAAAACATTATTTGTTTGTAAATTATTACAATCAAATATGTTTAAGTCAAAATTTAAAAGGTCAACCAGATACTTACAATTAAATACTTACAACAATGTATTTCTAACAAACATCTAGATACCAAATACTTTCAACATGATACCACGTACTAACTAACTCTCAAACAACCAGATACTTACAACTAACTACTTACAATCAACTAAATATTCTTCATTGTATTTTATGAAATGCTTTTTAAATTAATTTTTTATCTAGTCTTCAAAATATGTTTAATTACAATCAGTAGAAAAACCTTTTCAAAATGTCTAAATTTAACAAAAATGATGATTTTCATCGAAAAATGAATAATTGTCAACTCATCACTACGTAGGATTGATGATAATTTAAATTAAAATGAAAGACTATAGAATTCTAATTTACAAAACAATCTTCTTTTAATTGATTACTACTGACTTATTATTGCAATGTAAAAATCGCATTCAATAAATACTTATTGATTGATCAGTTTTATTATATATACTCTGAGTTTATCCGACAGGATGTTTTGACCCCTAAGGGTACTGGTCGTAAGGGTATTGCTAACACTCAACCCCCACCTACCCATTTACTAGATACTAGATACCAACAACCAGCTAACAACTAGATACTAAGTACTTACAACCGACAACAACCAGGTACTAAGCATTATCAACCTACAACAATCAGTAAACATTGTATAGATCATGTTGTTGAAAATGTTATGAACTGTGGAGATGATGAATGTGAATGTGTTAATAAATTTTAGTGTATATTTAAAGTATAATTTCTTTGTTAAAGTTTTGTCTTGAATATTTTTACCAGTAACTTTGTGAACAGTACTCTTGCGAGTTGTTGAGCGTGAGCATTACCTTTGTGAGCATTACCCTTAGGGGGACAGAATATTTTGTCGGATAGACTAGGAGTATATATATATTAATACTAATAATAATAATAATAATAATAATAATAATAATAATAATAATAATAATAATAATAATAATAATAATAAGAATAATAATAATAATAATAATAATAATATATGGCTCATTCGAAAGGTCTTGGATTGGGCTTTAAGATGAGCTATCGTTGAATAATATTTGTTGGCGGAAACTCTGTACATTTAAATTTAAATATGACCTTGAAAAAAAAATGACCTTGAAAAAAAATAAATGACCTTGAAAAAACAAATGACCTTGAAAATGGTCTCGGGAAAACGTTAATAACTTTGTCGTTATTAATGATGATGACACCTTTTATAAGTCATTCGAAAGGTCTTGCACTAAGCTTCAAATTAAGCTATCAATTTATAAATTCGGATAATGGAAACGATAACTTTTGGGCACACGAAAACTAGGTCACCGCTAGATCACTTAATAATATTTTGAATAATTATATGACCTTGAAAATGACTTTTGGTAAAATGTCTATAACTTTGTCAATAATAATAATGATGATACCTTCTATGGCTCAATCGAAAGGCCTTGCACTAAGCTTCAAATTAAGTGTTTGATTTATAAATTCAGATAATGAGAACGATAACCTTTGGCCAAACGAAAATCATGTCACCGCTAGATCACTTAATAATATTTTGAATAATAATAATAATTTCACTATGAAAAAGATGGTGGTCATCAATTGTTAATAACTATACCAATAATAATGATGATGATAATATTTATATATCAGTAGATAGATCTTGCACTGGGCTTTAAAATGAGCTATCGATTAATAAATTCGGATGAAGGAAACGATAACTTTTGGGTAAACGAAAACTAGGTCACCGCTAGATCACTTAATAATATTTTGAATAATTATATGACCTTGAAAATGACTTTTGGGTAAATGTTAATAAATTTGTCAATAATAAGGATGATGATAATTTTTATACATCAGTAGATAGATCTTGCACTAAGCTTCAAATTAAGCTATCAATTTATAAATTCGGATAATGGAAACGATAACTTTTGGGTAAACGAAAACTAGGTCACCGCTAGATCACTTAATAATATTTTGAATAATTATATGACCTTGAAAATGACTTTTGGTAAAATGTTAATAACTTTGTCAATATTATTGATGATGATAATTTTTATACATCAGTAGATAGATCTTGCACTAAGCTTCAAATTAAGCTATCAATCGATGAAATAAAATGATGGGAACGATAACGTTTGGGCAAACGAAAACCATGTCACCGCTAGATCACTAATAATATTTTGAATAATAATAATAATTTCACTATGAAAAAGATGGTGGTCATCAATTGTTAATAACTATACCAATAATAATGATGATGATAATATTTATATATCAGTAGATAGATCTTGCACTGGGCTTTAAAATGAGCTATCGATTAATAAATTCGGATGAAGGAAACGATAATCTTTGGGCAAACGAAAATCATGTCACCGCTAGATCACTTAATAATTATATGACCTTGAAAATGATTTTTGGTAAAATGTTAATAACTTTGTCATTATTATTGATGATGATACCTTCTATGGCTCATTCGAAAGTTCTTAGATTGGGCTTTAAAATGAGTTATTGTTGAATAGTTGTCGTTGGCGGGAACTCTGTAAATTTAAATTTTAAAATATGACCTTGAAAAAAATAAATGACCTTGACATTTTATTTAAAAAAAAAAATTTCCGGCCGGGGGGGGGGGGGGGGGGGTGGTATGTGATCTAGCGGTGACCCATCCATCTACTTACTGTAAATAGTGCGGCGAGGGACACTTCTTATTAACCTCTTAAGTGGTTTATTTCGTCAAACGAAATGCTTCTTGGGTGGTGTTACAAAAAATAAAATAATATCTTATTGGATGATATTTATTAAGATAATATGTTAACAAAATTAATATTTATGATATATTTTTATTCGTCTTATGCGTTTTGTAATGCATATGTTGATGACGTATATATCAGTCATAGCCACTTAAGAGGTTAACACTTTGAGTGCCCTGTGTACCGTCAGTGGCACTTACTAAACTTTGATTACAGTTTAGGACATAATAAAATAATATATTTATGAGTATTATGTGCATCCCCGGCTAGCATGCATTATAATAACACAATATGATTACCTTATGATTATATATTGTAACTGTATGGTACCACTGAATGTGTAACGCTATTGCTCATGTTTTCTGTCATTCATAAAATACAGTTTAAACAATATTAAGGGCTAGTTATTTTATTTTTTTCAGATAAAACAGTGACGAATGTTGATGGTGATTACAAATCATGTTTTACATCCGATATTAAACCAGAAAGAGATGATAGTCATATGCATTACAATGATTGCGATTTTGCTGAAAAAACCTCTCACATTTCTGTTCAGGGAGAAGGCTTATTAAAAGCTTTTGAAAATATACCTGCTGAAATTCTCATAATCACAAATGGTCAAGGAACAGGTGAGTTTAATAGACTCATTAAATTTAAGTTTTTCATTAGTTTTTTTATTTAAAACATTTTTTTAATTCATGTTTAAATTTTCAACAATTCCTTCAATAGTCATTGCACAAATGCTGCTTTTGTTATTGAAATATTGTAATTTTCTTGAATTTTGACTCTAATTTTATTTAGAAATAAAGTACAATCTTCATCGATCAATCTCTTTATCATATGTTTTGCTGTTCATTGAGATTTGTATTTCTTTCACCCCACTTGTCTTTGTAACTACTCGTATATTTTTCAATTATATCATAAATTGTAGTTCTTTACTGATGCAGTTGATACAATAATACTGACTTGATTTCAGAGGGATATGATTCAATAACTCTTTGGCGAGCATCATTGTTTATAGTATTGTTTTTGTTGGCTCTAGAGACTTGATTTGCTATTCGAGTATCATGTAATCCATTGTCAATTTGTTGGAGTTCTGGTGTAATATCATGAATTGTATTGATAATATCCTTAATATTAGTTAGTTAAAAATAATTGTTTCCCAAAAAGTATATTAAGTATTTTTAATTTAATTAATTACAATTTATATACAGGGCCGGTCCTAGAACATGCGGGGACCAAGGCAGCAAACGATGAGCGGGCACATTCCCAAGGCAACAGACGAGGAGCGAGACCCTTGCGAAAATATTTTACATATATTAAAATAGTGGGAAATAAAAAATTAAATTACTTAAATTTTTATTCTATAACAGCGTTGCCACATCAATAATTACAGTTTTATTCATTTAACTGAAGATCATAAAACTCAAAAAAAATTAATAATTAAAATGTTTTGTTTTGGCATGCTAATTGACAGTTCATATATAACTCTACATTATAAACTATATACACTATAGCGTTGGTTTGGTTGTATCTTCTACTTCTACCTTGTTTTTACAACTTACAAGCAAATCTTGCGAGCTTTGGTGGCTGCAAATCTGCAATAATTTTATTATTTTCAAGATCCTTAGCAACATCATTCTCAATTGACAAAATAGCTAAGTTACTGAGCTGATCTTGAATCATTGTTGATCCCATATAGGTTTTAATAAGTTTTAGTTTCAAAAACGCTAACTTTTTGATTAACGATTTCCAGCTCTGAAATCAATACTCATTGACCACATAAGGCCCGGTATGGATAAAGTGCTATGCCAGTACGCCCCATGCTCATAATCTTAATATTAATGGTAATATTTCTAAATAAATGTCATAATTGTCAGTGACAGATCGCAGATATTTAATTTTATTATATTAGTACGCTATTTTTCTAATTATTTTATCCTGAAAATTAAATATAGTTTTCTTGATACTGTTGTTATATAAAAGACAAGTATTACGTAAAAGTATTAAAAATGTAAAAAGTAGTAAAAAATGCTTAGTCAAAGCGTGGGGCCTAAGGTGGTTGCTTTGTTCGCCTTGCTCTAAGGCCGGGCTTGTTTATATAAACTGGCTTTAATATTATCTAAATTGATTTGAATATATTTGAATAAATTGAATTAAAAATTAGTTTAATTGACTTGAAAACCCATGTAAAAATCTTGTAATTTTCTGCAAAAATAATTTCTAATTATCATTAAAATTTATAGTTATTTTAGTTTAATTTGCTGAAAATGTTTGCTAGTAATTCAATATTGTAAATATTTGTAATATTTTTCTTGTTGAATATTTGATTGTTCGATTATATTTTCTCCGTATTATGAAATAAAACATTTTCTAGAAGGAATATCATTAACTATTGAGGGTCCATCAAAAACTGAAATAGAAACTACTAATTTAACTGATGGAAACTGTAGAATTGTATACGTTCCTCAATCACCTGGAGATTATGTACTTACCATTCAACAATATGATGAGCATATCAGTGGTTCTCCTTTTAGAATTACAGTAAAACGTAAGTAAATTGTTTTTGAAAATGAAGTAATTATGGCAGTAGTATAGTTAGAATTTTTCCCGCCCCTTTCATTGCAGATAAAATTTAGACATAGCAGTGATACTAAGTGATTTCGTCCCCCTATAATAAATTATTGTTGCGCCTCCCCTTTAAATTGGTTTCATAAAGTAAAAATTAAAATCGAGATTAAGAATGCAATTGATAACTTTATTTCCATTTCACGTGTGAAAACAATGTTTTCTTAATCCAGTACAATGATTAAAGACAGAAATTTATAGAAAATCAGCTAAAACTGGTCTTTGTACTTATCCGGAAAGGTTTCGTAAATTTAAGTATAACAGAAATATGGTGAAAGAATTAATTTATCGTTCATTTTCTCCATAATCTAATTTTGCAAATTTAGTAAATAATGTTGAAAAATTGATTGAATTTTTTAAGAAGAATGGGTATTCAAATTTTTTCATATTAATGATGATAAAAGAGACTGTTGATAAATGTATTAAGAGTACTAATGATCCATGTTTGAGAACGTCTCAGTGTAATTCGATTAGTGTGTAAATTAGATGGTGAGTGTGTAAGGATGATGAGCCTAAATTTGTATGTTTTACAGATTGTAAGATAAACAAGTGGTTCAGCAATTTAAATTATAAGATTGTCGATAATTTATGTAAATCGCGCAACATGTTTAATAATAAATCTCAAATTCCATTTGGATTATGTTCGGATCTCATTTATTAATTTACAATTTAATGGTTGTAATTCAAAATACCTCATCTATGTACTTGAGTTCTTGATCACTATTGATTGAAAGAATTGATCAATATTGGTGTAAACAATAATAAGGCCGTATGAGTAAAATAAGTATGGCTGGTTTTAAAATTTTATATAAATGTTTTAATAATTATTGAGAACGTGGGATGTGTGAAGCTTTGTTGATAGAATAGTTGACTCAGTAAAATAATGTGAAAAATACTGTAATTACATAATTAAATTTGTTTTAATATGCTCAATTTATGATTAAAATAGAATTTAAAAAACGTGTGTTTTCTTCTTGTCAATAAAACTACAAGCTATCGCGGCCATGTCATAGATAAGATGATACCTATTTTCAAAGGAGAAAGTGACATTCAACAGTGGATTCAGAAAGTGAAGCTAGTGGCAAAAATTCAAAAAATCGTGGAGGTGGAATCAATAATTCCTTTATACCTATATGGACCAGTATATCAGCATTTGAGCGCGTAAGACAAGGGCAACGCATTGAAGATCGAAGATGCCTTAATCGATGTCTATTTGATAGATATGTTCCAAGCATATGACCGATTCTGTGAACGAAAGTAGTGCAATGAGCCAATAGATGTCTATTTGAATGATCTCAAAAACTTAGCATCTCTGGCCAAGATAGAAAACGAGATCATACTTAAAAGAGCATTTATCATGGGTTTGCCAGTAGTGTCGTCACAATAGTTACAATCCAATGCCAGATGTTTCTTGTTGAGGTCTTGAAACTGTCTCGTGTTTTAGTAAACTGTGACAGTATGGAACTGTGTTCGGATGTTGTGGGAAAACAAGACAAGCAAAAGAAATGCTCGTATTGCGGAAAGAATGACCATTTAGAAGAACGTTGTTTCAAGAAACAAGGAAAAAGTGTTGGCTATGTGAAGAAGAGGGCCACATTGCAAAGGAGTGTACCAGGAATTCAGAGTCGGGAAATGCCAAAGGAGTAGCACGTGCACCAGCGTCTACTCTAGCACGAATATAATGGTGCTGCAATTTATTTCCGCCATAATCAATTGGGAGTCCGTGAAAGCATTGACCGACTCGGGATGTTCCAAATCAGTTGTGTCAGCCAGAATTACGAAGAAACGATTTATACTGAATGGGAGTATCATGACTGCAAATGGATCACTAGTCAAGTGTATGCGTGATGTGAAAGTTCAGCTGATTGTTGGTGGTAGTTTATTGAGTGTTAATTGTGTCTCGTTGATGAAGCTACCACTTAATGTTGAAATTATTTTAGAAATGGGCGTAATAGAGATGCTGGGAGTTCTTAAAATTGACAAGACCGGTGTATCTTTTCCAGGTATTTCAGACGTATCGTGCGTGGCTGAGAATCAGTTAAATGAGAATTTGCGGATTGAAGATGGTGATTTTTCGGCAGCATTCAGTGACGGCAAGTGGACCGTGAAGTGGAAATGGAAAGCAAAACCATCTGTACTATTGAATAGAATTTCAAATTATAAAATCGGAGGTTGAACGGTGGCTAAGAAGGATGGCTAATTCCAACGAAAGACGTCGAGTATGGAAAAATCCCGTTTTTGGCAATAGAGCAAGTAAATAAAGGAAAGTTCGTACGGTAATGGATTTTCGAGAACTAAATAAATATGTTAGTAGCCATATTGGACAAAGTGATGTATGTGGTCAATCATTAAGGCGATGGCGAATGATGGGCGAACAGGTTATGTTAATTGATCTTAAAAATTCTTATCTTCAGATCCATGTTGATGAAGACCTATGGGAGCACCAAAGAGTTAGTTACAAAGGGGATGGATACTTTCTAACGAGACTCGGTTTTGGTAAAAATGTGACTCCGGAAATAATGTCAGCGATATTACGGAGGTACTGAGTTTGAGATAAGACATCAGGAAAGCAACGGATAGTTATATTGATGACATTATTGTCAACCAGTCAAGAATAAACGTCAATGAATAAACCATTAATAAGCCATTTAGCAGCATACAGGCTAATTGCAAAGCCACCAGAAGAGTTTGATGATGCAAGAGTGCTAGGTCTCCAGCTTCAAACAAGTATTAACTGTCGTACGTGGTATCGTGGAAACATTTTGCCACACAGTGCGTTTACAACTATGTCACGAAGGGAGTTTTTTCCCTCTGCGGTCAACTCGTTGGGCACTATCCCGTTGCTGGATGGTTAACAGTATCAAGTAGCTATATAAAACGACACAGTGCTGGCAGTAAGTGGGATGATACGATTGGAAAAATCGCGTTAAAATGGTTAACGAAATGAAGTATCGTGTGAAAGAGAACGGTGTCTAGTGAGTGGCACGTAAACAAGGAAGGATCTACGATTGTCTGGTGCGATGCGAGCAATCTAGCTTAGGAATAGTGTTAGAAATACCAGGAAAAATCGTCGAAAATGCATTATGGAAAAACGATTTTACTTATATAAACCTTGCAGAGTTAGACGCTGTGATAAAGGGAATTAACTTAGCCATCAGCTGGGAAAAAGCAACTTAGTTGTAGTAACAGATTCCGCTACAGTCAGAAGTTAGATAGATTCAGTTTTAACGGATACTGTCAGAATCCGAACTCATGCAATTGCTGAGATGCTAGTCCGAAGACGTCTGTAGATCATTTGTGAATTACGAAAAAGCTATGACTTAACGATCTCGGTTGAGTTTATCCCGACAGATAAAGACAAAGCAGGTGCACTCACAAGAGTCAGTAATAAATGGCTGGCATGGGTTAAATCGTGTGCCGAACCAACTACAAGTACCGTAGCTGTTGTAAGCGAAGTGCTACGAGAAAGTCATAGACAGAACCATTTCGGTGTCAAGAAGACGTTGTATTTTGCAAAGCAACTTTGCCCGGACGCTACACTTGAGGATGTAAAGGCTATAATTGATGAATGTTCAGAATGTTAATCTATGGATCTGGCGCCTGTAAAATGGAAGCATGGAGAGCTGAGCGTTAAGGAGACGTGGAAGAGACTGGCTATGGATGTTACACACTATCTAAGTAAGCCTTATTTAACTATGATTGATTGTGGACCGAGTCGTTTCGCTATGTGGAGAGAAATAAGAGTTGAAGACGCAGAGACCATTACACGGAATCTTGAACAGATCTTTAGAGAACGAGGTTCCCCTGATGAGCTGTTGATTGATAATGCGACATCATTTCGGTTGATACAAATGAAAGTACTGTGTCGCAAATGGGATGTGAAATGTGTATTTCGATGTGCTTATCGGCCATCAGGCATAATAGAACGGAACCATCGTACAATTAAACGCATGGCAGAAAGAACCAACAAGGGAATATTGGAAATGTTATATTGGTATAACCTAGCACCCAATGACAAGTGCAGAACATCGCCGTCTTCATCCGTGTTTTCATATCGGTGGAGAGGAGTTGGCGCTTGTTATACAGAAGAGAAGACACAGGACACGTCATTCCAAGTTGGCGATGCAGTTTACGTTAAACCACCAAACGCGAAGTGCACATCGACATTGGGCGAGGGGATTGTAACAAGGTAAATTCATCGACCAACTTCGACATCAACGGGATTCCGCGCCACAATTCCGACATACGACCGGGTGTCAACGAAGCATCAGTGGAGAACAACGACGATGAGGGATTAACAGAGGTAGTCAATTCTATATTCAACTCACTGCGCCGAGATGAACGTAGAGGCAGGGCCTGAAGACCTCGATATCTTGATTTTTTTGAAACCAGTTTTATCGAGAACGAAGAAGAAAATCACGCGGAGATGTAATTGCATAATTAAATTTGTTTTAATATGCTCAATTTGTGATTAAAATAGAATTTTAAAAACGTGTGTTTTCTTCTTGTCAATAAAACTACAAATACTGTGAAAAATTTGTTTTAGAATGTTTTCAAATGTATTGAATTATTGAATTATTATGTTAAATAATTTCGTTTCCTAATAATTTTTAAAGTTTATAGATTGATAGTTAAAATTAAAATTATTTTTTGTGTGCGAATGTTTAATAGTTTAATAATTTAATAGTTCTTTTAAATAACAATAATAATAGATTTGTAATTTGTTTAATAAATCTATAATATATATAGTTTTTTTATCCTATATTATGATGACAGTGTAACTGTCAAAATGTATCGTAAACGTTTGCTTCGGGTACACTTTCTAATAATTAAAATATTATCATTTTTAATTCAATATTTGTTAGTTAACTTAGTGAAAATTTTTAAACAATTATTTTTTTTTAAATAATTTTTAATAATCAATTATATTTAAACTTTTAAAATTATTAAAAATATTATTTTAATTATTTTTTTAATTATTTAACATAACTGTTATTCAATATACATCAACATACAAAAACTTAATTAAAACATTCAACACACACGTATTCACTGCATATCAGTAACATATCACTAAAAACTCATATTCACTACATCATTAGACATATCAGTCAATTTACATTCATTCATACTACGATCCTTAGCATTATTCATACATTTATCAACAGTCTCTTTCAACGTTAACAATAAAAACCGTTTTGAGTAGCCATTCTTCACCAGTAATTCAACTAATTTATCTACACTTTTTACTGAATTTTTAAAAGTGGAAGATAAGCACCATGATCGATAAACCAATCCTTTCACCATGTTTCTTTTATATTTAAATTCACAAAAACTCTCTGGGGTAGTATAGAGGCCTGTATCTGTTGGTTTTCTGTAAATTTCTGTCTCATATTGTTCATTTGTTTCTTTCAACGGGACATTAGTAAATAAACTACATACATCAAACGAAACCATATACTCATTAACATTATTTTTATTCAATTGTCCTGTACATGATGCAAATTCAAAACTGCCCTTACATTCAAACTCAGATTTTATTAAGGGTTTTAATAATCCATCTAAATACTTCGCTATTTTATACTGTCAACTCATTTTTTTTAATTCTTCACATTTAGACATTGAATTTAATTTATTTCTTAATAAAATATTGTTGACAAATGATTGAAAAATTCTTTGATTATAGCGAATGATATTGATAAAACCATGATCAGCACAATTTCAACAAGTAAAAAGGCTAAAGCTGAAGGGCAAGGACTAACTGATGCAGTTGTTGATTTTCCCAATCACTTTAACATCTATACAAAAGAAGCTGGTCCAGGTGGTTTATCATTATCTATTGAAGGGCCAAGTAAAGCTATCATTGAATTTAAGGTAATTTTAGTCACATTACACTCGTTTGCATGGAATAAAAAGTTATCGAAACACACAAACTTGCCCTGGTGTAAAAATTACATGTTCCATGGAATAAAAACTGTTATACACCCAATTCCGAAATTTAGTAACCTCTATAATTCACGTTGGTGTGCACACCAGTTGTGGTGAGTCACCATTTACGTGAAAATGAAGTTACTCAATTTCAATTATTCAATTCAGTTATTCAATTTTTTAAAAATGATTTTCAGGTAATTTTTTTAATTTCAAGTAACTTTAAGACTTGAATTTTGATTTTATATAATTATGAGATCATTATTCAAGTTCTTAAATATTACTGTTAGTCAGCATTTATAATATAACATTGATAATGAAATTTCAGGTATTTTTTTAGGAATTTTGACATTTTGAATTTATTTGGAATTATTTCAATAAAATGTAAGTTAGATATATTTTTGATTATAAATAAATTAACTAATCACCGAAGACATTCATTTTTTTAATACTATTAGGAAAGAACGAAAGGGTGAATTTTATAATTTTTATAATTTAATAATGAAATAATTTATGTAAATTTACGAATTGTGAATTTCTTTCTGCAAATTCTAATGTTTTGTAATTTAATGAATAAATCTTACATTGTCAGATTTCCACCTTCACGAAAAGGCAATGTATCCTGAGAAATATCTGTAAATCTAAAGAGTTTATATTTGAAATTATTTTATAATTGAATTTTACGATTTATTTTCTTTTTCTCTGAAGCTCAAGGTAGAGCTGTCGGATTCTAAATTAAAAGTATTTTCCTAAAAAACTTTTTAATAATTTCAAAATAATAATATTTTAACAATATGTTAACAATATGTTAATGGTTATTTATTTCGGAACAAAAAAAGCTCTAATAAATTTGCATGCATTTTTCATTATGTATTTTGTGTTGGTGTGTTCAATTATTTTTCTCTCACTTTCACAAATCCTATAATAAAGCTTTTAGTGGTGGTTGGCGTGTAGAGCAATTGCTCACTTACCAATTTAATGAATTTTATTTACTGAATTACTCATCATGAATGTACATGAATGTATTTTGGAAATTTATTTTAGCCATTTTACAAATGGCTTCCAGGTAAGATGTTTAATTTTAAGTAAATTTTAAGGCTTGAATTTTGATCCATATATGTATGAGATCATTTTTCAAGTTCTTAAATATTACTTTTAGTCAACAGTTGTTTTTTTAGGAATTTTATGACATATATTTTGAAGCATTTTGGAATTATTTCGATATAATGTGAGTCAGATATATTTTTAATTATAATTAAATAAATAAATCAATCACCAAAAATAAGTATTTTTCTAAAATATTTTGGGAAAAATCGTCCAGTATGAATAAAATAATTTTTTTAATATTTTCTGAGCTCAATATGAAGGGCTTCTTTCAGGAAATCAAATCTGGATTGAAAAGACATTGAACAAAATTCATCTACTCTTGATATTTTCATTAACAATTTTTTTTAAAAATTTTCAGCGATCATTTTTTTCTAAAAATTGTCTAAAATAAAGTTATTATAGGAAACGAATCTCAGTGGAGTTTGGCGTACACCGGTTTTCATGGAAATAACCACGGTGTACAAACTAACTATGTTAATCATCATTTTTGTGATTATGTTTCTCAATTAGGAATTTTTTTAAACCATTTGCGAAAAGTATTTTTCATTATTCAATCTCGTAAATATTACTTTTAAATTTTTAAAAATTTTAAATTAATTGTAACTTAATGAATAAATTACGTAATCATCTATTCGCTTTCGCAAAAGGGCAAAGTTTTTCCGAAATTTCAAAAATATCTGAAATGTTAAATTATTAAATTTATTAAAACTGTAAAATAAATCTTGCGAAGTTTGACTTTCTTCTACAAATGCGGAATTCCTTCCACTAGCAAATGATTGGCTGATTTTTTAAGGGTAAAAAGTAAATATTAAATAAAAATATTACAAATAAATAATTAATTAAAAAAATACAAATAAATTAAAATTGCAAAATAATAACTAATTATTTAATTATAAAATAGATTAATGTCAAAAATAATTTCAGTAAAAGTTGTTTTCTTAATCCTTTGACACCACATAAATTTCTTCTTTTGGCCTTCATTTATATATTTTCAACTCTGTTTGTTTTTGCGTGTGTAATTGGATTAACAAAATTAACAAACACGCCATAAATCAGAAACAATTGTGGTCCCAAGTAAAATTAACTTTTGAATTATTGGGAGTAGTGTAGCTTAGTCTATCCCGCCAAATATCCACTGTTCTATTACAAGACGTTCAACATTGTACTTTCTTTTTTCAAAGAGACTTTCATCTATTTGAATAACACGCAAATTATTGCCAAGTATTACTGGATTGGCAAGTAATTTCAAAATTAAAATTTCCCTCAAATAATTTTTCCAGTCTGTTATAGCTTCTTTTCCAATCCCTAGCTCCCTCTTTTTTTTGTGAGCATTCCTCATAAACTCAATAATTAGGGTTTCCACCTCTCCGAGCTTCAGTGAGTTATCTCCGGGCTCCGTGTTTAACTATTATTTTTTATTATTATTAAAATGAAAAAGTAAGAAATAATATAATTAAATTTGTATTTTGAGACAATTTCATTAATTTGTTAAAATTAAAATCAAAATGGATTTGATATTTCACATGAGTTTGTTAAAAAATTTCAATATAATTGAAATAATGAGTACAAAAGAAATAACTGGGAATTTTTTGTTAAATAAGTTACAAAAAATTAAGAATTAATATAACAGAAATGTAGGCTTTATATATATTTAGTATTTTTTAAAAAACATTAAACCCTATTTTAAAAACTAAGGTGTTCCAAATTTTACTAAGCTTTCTTGAGGATTATGTGCGGAAAAAAATATTTGCTTATAAACCAAACCATTAAAAAAATTTATGTATTTATTTATATTGTCTCAAAAATACACGTTTATATTAATTTATTTTTATTCTAGACACATACTGTCCCCCCACCCCGAGGAGTATGTAAGCGTATACTTGTCGAGTGGAGTCTTTTTTTAAAAAGATAATTGTCTATTTTTTTAATAGTTTGTGAACTCATATACGTTTCGCATTTTTTAAAAATCTTTCACAATTTAATCTACTTTTTAGCTATTTTTATCTCTTATTTAATATTTTTAACCAAAATAAATTCAAAGGTTTTTATTTACATTTTATAACATTTTAAATATTTCAAATAAATTCAGATCGATTGGACAGAATTAAAATTTTCTTCATCGTGAGTTCTAAATTTTCGGTGCCCCTCGGTTCAGAAGTACTTTTCGAAATTCTCAACATTGGTAGTAGAATTCCTGAATTAGTTCTCGTTGATACATTCAGCCTTGTTTTATTTCCTTTTGGTACCTGAAATTCTTTCTGAACTTTATGATCAAGATGAAGAAACTATTTTAAAAAAGGAAATCTTAACTGAAAATTAAATGGAGTTGTTTGCATTTTCTAGTCTATTCGACAAAAAGATTAATCTAATTGTTTTAAATAAAACTAAAAAAAATATTTTCGTACTAAATATTTTCGCATTAGCGGCACATTTTAAATTCTTTTACGGCACACTAATATGCCGCGGCACATAGTTTGCGTACCACTGCACTAATGAGACAACAACGTCGTTAGAGTTAACCTTTGGCACTGCAAATATTAAATTGTTTACCTAAAATTGGAGTATTTCAAGAATGATTCAAATATTAATATAAGTAATGAAAATGATTAAAAAATATTATTCTAATATAATACAAAGAGATTCCAGAATCTCATGATAATCTAATTCAACCTTAGGATTGCTTACAAATAAAAGTGAAATATTAATTTACTAATTTTAATCCTCATTTTTTAATATGCATTTTAAAATAGGACGCAAAAAATGGTGTATGTGGCGTCACTTATAGAGTCACTGAGCCTGGATTATACACTTGCATTGTAAAATTTAATAGAAAGCATATAATGGGTTCTCCATTTGCTATAAATGTAAACCCCAAGCAAATCATTGGAAATAGCAGGTCAAATGAAATCCCAACAAAATTAGAGCCGTACCGACAAATGTATCAGGTTTTTAAAACATTATTAAAATTATTTTTTACTACTGATTAAGATCGGGAAAAAGTCAATTTTTAAAACAAAATTAAATAAAATACATCTTGATCCCAAAATCATGTGGTTTGCGTTTCTTCATTCCCCATCTGGTGATAAAAAAGAAGTTTATATCAACTATGATTACAAAAATGATATCATATGGGCTGAATTTGTACCAAATGAAATTGGAATTCACTGGCTGGCATTTATGTATGAATCAGACAAGCATTTGCCCATAAATCATGACACTTCTTTCCAAATAATTGTGGAAGAAATCGATAATTTTGATTTAACTAAATTTCACAGAGAATTAGAATCGATTAAAGTTTTTGGTAAAGGTTTGGTAAGAGGCAAAGCCGGTAGGTTTCATTTAATTTGCTAATTTTTCTAAATTGAATTGCAAAACAAGGAACTCCTAATTCCTTTCAAATTGAGATAGGGGAATCGGTTAGTGGTGCTTTAAATGTTACTGTAGATGGACCAAGCAAAGTAGAAATCAAATGCAATGAAACTGAAAAAGGTTTCCGATTTTCATACATTCCTGCTATACAAGGAGATTATTTAGTAACCATTAAATATGGTGGGGAATATCAAATCAAGGGTTCTCCTTTTCAAGTATGTATTAATTGGTTTTATAATCAAAAATATTGTTAATGATTATTTACTTATTAATCTGGGACTTAAGGATTTCACATGAAACAATAAGCAATAGAACAAGAAATTGTGTAGCAAATTATGGACAAAATAGAGAAAATTAAAATCATAGCACTAAGTATTTCATGTTAAACTATTGCAACCCATTAAAATATACACAGTTCTATTTTATTGGTCCTTTAATCGATTTACTTTTTTGATGCAAAGGAAGGATCAGAATCCTGTGGAACATTTCTCTTGCAATAAAATATACTATAACTTCATTTTTTCAGGCTACAGATCAATAATATAAATAAAAATATTGATTGGTAATCTAAGAAATGAAGATAAAGGAAATTGAAAATGAAAATAGATTAATGCCGGAAAATATAAAAGATTTTATTGATTTCAATAAATTGAAATTTTTGGTAAATAATCAATAATATTTGTGCATTTATTGATTGTCGTTATTTATAGGAAATAATATGTACCCGTTTTATTATATCTGAATCATATTCCATTTACTAAATAGACAACAAATACTTAATAATCTAAATATTTCGCTTACACTCAATATTTTTGGTACTAAATGGTTCAGATTCAAACTTTTTTCTTCATAATTATTTGTTTTGTACATTGCGGCTTATTTTCAACAAATTTCATTCAACAAAATCAATTTAATAAAAACATCCTTAAGTGATTATTCCGGATTATATTTACCATCTACTTCAATTACTGCTTCCAGTTTGCTGGGCACTCAGTCATTTGATTTCATGGGCAAAGAAATTGCTTTTCTTAGAGGCATTATACTCTTTGGCGACGACCAACAAGTTATTCAAGTCATCGTAAACTTAGTTTACGCGCCGATTTTTAGCGATCGATTGATGTGGTAGTCCGTAGACTCTTCAGTGGGAGGATATGGTTGATGAGGATGATTGTCGTTCCCAGCCATTATTAGAGATAGATTCGACAACACGACGCTCAATATGCAGACGCGCATTTTCCTGTGGAAGACAATATGGTTCCTTTGTTCTTGTTCTTTTCGTCTCGATTGCAGCGTGAGTGTGGTCAAGTTGAAGTCGATGTTGATATTAAATTGCCACTTGTCGTTGTTGTCCGATATCCGATATCCAATACCAAATCCCGTTTGAGATGATTTCCCATTTGACAATTCTACTTTTATTTTTCATTAAGAGCAACATATTCATCTAAAAAGGTATCTCTAATGGGTCTTGCAAAATTTTAAATATCAAAAGATTGAAATGGAACGTCTTTTTCAAATCCCACGTTGATACGAAATTCTATCTCTACAGAATCAATTTCTGTTATAACATTATTTAATTCATTAATGAAATAATGAATTTGAATTTACGTTAATTACAACCATTTTAATTATGTGATTTATGTAAATTGTATTCATATCATTTTTAAAGTCAGATGAGTTACTATATTGAAGCAGCATCGTCTTCAAAATCAGAGAAAGTAGTAGTCTGATTATTATTTAAATTTTCTTTTATTATTTGAAATAATAGTAGGTAATTCAAAAATTTATTTTTTCATTAACAAATTAAATTGACCTAAATGATCTTTATGTTGATCATAAAAGTCAAAATAATTTAATTTTAATTTACATAATTTACATAATTTAATTTTAATTTCAATTTACATACGGGACAAACAAAATAAATAACAAAGTTACGGGATTCATCATAATATTTTCCCATTGTTTAATGAAATTTTTCTTCATAGAACCGTGGGTGAAAGACGCCTAAATTTCAAAATAAAGAAAAAAGAATAAATATAAATAATAATGAATATTTAAAACATGATAAAGTTGATTGATAACAAATGAAGAATCATACAATTAAATAAATGTAGTCTGAAAAATAAAATCTGATTGGTCAAATTTATTTATAAAAAATTTAGTATATACCAAGTATATAATGATAAAATTATTATATTTATTGATGCGACCATAGAAGTAATTTTATTATCTTTATTTAGTATTGCTTAATCATTTTTTTAGAAGCCTCAGTAAAAATGGAGAAACAGTTAAATTTAGATATTATCTTTAAAATATTTTAGGTATATTACTGCCTATGGTGGATAGTCAATTCAATAAAAATTTTACATTTATGAATAAGATAGATATAGATTTGCTTTCAAAAATATTAAAAATGAAAATTCACAATTCCTGATAAAAATTCAAATTTAGGGTTTTAAGTTAAAAATTGCAAATTTTACAGACCAGACGTTGATCGGTCCAGTTTTATTTCATAAGTGGATAACCGATCATAGTTTAATAAATACATGACTAAAAGGCAGAACTTGGTCAGGGTGCCGCCATGCAGTTTGCAGAGCATCTGGGGCACATTTTTAATGAGATTCAGAGCTGGTCGGATCAAAATTTACGAACGCGATAATTAATGAGGTAGAATAGATCAATAGACTTGGTGGCGTTTCCATAGGCCGAGTGCTTCATGCGCTCGAGGTACAATCTTTGGCATGACGCAGATGTGCAGACGTTTACATATTCGTTTTTGATTCAAATTTTATGAAACACGTCTAGTTGGGAAGCCCCCCTGCAAGATTTTCAAAATGGCCCCAATACAACCAATGTAAATTTGATAGATAATATTTTTATATTATAAAAAACTATTTTATTAATTTATTTAAAGAAACTTTAAATAAATATCAACAACAACGGCTGACGGAAACTTGGCAATGAGACTAATGACGTCAGCATAGATCAAAGATGGGAAGTAAAACCAATAGAGTGAATTAACTGTAAATTCCAACGTCATCTGGATTTATAATTTGCATTAGAGTCTGAATCACTGCTCACTAGCTTAAAACAGATCCTAAAACTATGCGCCGACCGCGCGTCAATAGTAATATTCTAAATCAGCTGCATGCCTGCATGATTTATTAATTTTGCTAGGATTACAATGAGTTTCGGTTTCCAGCTTTCTGCTGTGTTAATTAATTAAAATATTTCATTTTTACAGTTATGAAAATGGGCCCCTTTTGCATGGGCTCCGCAGTTGAGGGTCCATAGTTACGCTACTGCTAGTGGGCATAAAGTAAAATTATTACGTTGTACTATGTATCCATGGTTATTTGGATTGGACTATACTCCTTATTTCTCACTACTACTAATAGTGACAAGGAATTGATTTCTCAAAAATTAGTAGAAGTATGCAGACAAAACATGATGAACAACGTTTCCAAAAATGCTTCAACTTTCGAATAATAACTTCATTCACTGAGTTAGAGGTCGTAAAACAAAAAGTTGAAGATAGAATTTTCTATAAAGGTGTAAAGAAACGATTAGATCATAATATCATTAAAAGAAAATATGTCTTGGATTTTTTGAAATTGCGGCTTCTTAATCAGCATCACTTGATCAGTTTATGAATCAATTTGGCATTAAGGATTCTTTTTAAAATTAAGAGTCAAAAATTTATGAATTCTAATAACACAACAAGCCATTGTCAACATTTCTATATTTAATTATCAAGTACAAAAACAATTATATAATTAAAAAAGAGCAATCAGAATTCTTTAACATTTAAATCTGATTTACAAAATATGGGTCAGTAAATCTAAGTTGACCAACTATTTTTTGTTCAAAAAGAGTACACTTTGCAAGTATTTCATAGGTGAAAAAAAGAAGAAAAACGATAAAAACTTTATTTTCTTTTTAAAAGATACTTTTCTTAGGAGTGGATTTTTTTGCTAAATGTTCGTCTAATAATGTAGCCACATCCTAACAACTTTCATTTTGCATATTAAATTTAAAAAATCTTAATTTGAATACCGTTCTTAATATTGGAACTTACTAAAATTGGATAAAGTTTTATTTCAATGTGATTCGATGTGTCTGATAGAATAGATATATATGATGCAGAATCCAGATTTTCTGATAGCATTTTCTCGAAGTATTCATTAAATATATTGGTTACGATAAACTCACATTTTGTTCGCGCACAAGAAAATTTTTCGTCACGAAATTATTTTAATAATTTAGTAGTACAGGCCATGCTGCGAAAACTTTGATTATGGATTATTGTGTGAAAAGCTAAAGTACCTTCCATAACTGCCAATTTTTTTCATTAGTTCCAAAAGTATTCCCTTTAAAAAATGTTGTCAGTCTGGAAGTTGATGCTGCTGCGTCATGAGACGTTTTATGTACTTTAGTTTCAATGTGTGCGGTTATTGCATTACGTCCATGAATTGTAATTGAAAATTTCATATTGCAGATTGTGCATTTAACCAAGGAGTCATGATTTCCATTTCTAACTACAATGAACGGAAACTCTTTTTAAATTTTCGTTTAAACGATTTTCACTTCTTTTTTTATCGCTCATATTTGAATTAATAATCTAAAAATTATATTGGTAATATATTTTTTATTTCGATTTTAAATAAATATTATAATCTGATATTATACGGAGTGTACAATATATTGTACACAGTTTTGTGTGCTGAATATCTGTTGTACCTTTTCGAAAATATAATGTGAGAAGTACTTTTTAAGAAAATTGAAATTTGTTCTAGTACATTTTAATAATTTAAATTATTTTTTTATTTTTTTGCATAATTTGAGTCCCCTTACTAAGTTTGATGGTCTAGATGATTAATTTACCCACAGAATTAAATCCCGAATGAAAGTGTTAAGTAAAATGAAAATTAAACTATAAAAAATGAAATCACTGTCAAAATAATTTTAAATATTTAATTAATAAAATTGAAATAAAATAATCTAAAAAAATGTTTTAGAAATACAAATGAGTATAAAATTATACAAATGAGTACTTTCAGAGTACAGGATTTGAAAATAGTACGGTTTGCGAAAAAAGAGTACAAAACTTAGTAAATTAGTATAGTTGGTTGTCACCTTAGTAAATCGCATTGTATTATGGTACCACAAGGGTAATCAATTTTATGAACAATAAAATTACGTGACCAAGAGTGATATCCAAAAATGATCATTTTTGGCATTTATGCAATGACTCCTAACCACAATGGTTTATAAATTTTAGAATATTTTTACATTTAACCCTGATTAGACTAAGTTTTGAACAAAGAACGTTTATTAAACATACCCATTTATGGTTGTAGCATTAATTTTTTAATTTAGTGTTTTTTATCAATGTTTTCTTAATTTTAATGGGATTCTATTAATTCTCTTCTCTCTACTTAATTGAATTTTTTACCAAATAAAAGCGCGGTTATATTATAGCAGTTAAATTATTGTTAATATAAAAGATCGCATAAAATAAAAATGATTTAGGTTTATAAAATCTTTTTAAAGTACTTGCAGGTATAGAAATTAATATAAAATGTTCCAACCAAGCCATCATCAACTTGAAAGTGATTGAAGACTGAAAAAACAAAGTTGAGAAATACTATCAATATCATCGACAATACCAACATTTCTGTAATTGTGAATAGTGCAAATTTTTCACTATTTATTTTTATGAAATTTTTCTTAAATATAAAAAGGTATATATTTTCTTCTGTCTTACACGAGTTCTCTTTGTAATAAGACCTGAATTCTCATGTTCAGGAATATAATTACAATTGATTTCACAATTTCCAATCGAAGAACATAAATCAATACCGTTCTTACTTCTAAATTACATAACTATGTTAGACTCAAGATTCAAATATTGAAAATGCAATAGTACTATTATAACTTTGGCTAATTATTATTATGATTTAACTTGACATTATTTGTAATAGATTTTTCTATTTTAAGGTGAAAATTTCATCGACAAATAAAGTACAAAACAAAATGACCATAAGCAAAAAAAGAATATCATCGTCTCCGATGTCACAATCAAGTAACAATGAATTATCCACAATCACAAACACTTCGGATCTTTCATCTATTTTATGTTACGGTTCAGGACTAGCTAAGGCTCATTTATACACTTGGATGGACTTTTATATCGATGCTTCAAAAAATAGTATATAAATTTATATAATAAAATAATTACAAAGTTTGCTTAGAAATCAATCATTTGCTAGTTGGAATAATCGGTCCAAATGAACCTTGTGAGGAGATTAGAATATTATATATAGAAAACAACAGATATTTAGTGTCATACAAGCCGAAAGAAAAAGGCAAACACATCATAATAATTAAGTGGGGTGAAACACACTTATGCTGTAGTCCAGTTGAAATAGATGTAGAATAAAAACAAGACACTTAATGATATAATATTCTGTAAACAGATTTATGTAAAACTATATAAATTGTTAAGACTAATATATAAATATTTAATAAAATCACAACAATACAACAAATAATAAATATTATAATCATTTGCAAACATCAAAAATAAATCATAATAAAACATCAATTTTTTACATCTTCTTGCTTCTTGTTCTGGTTTGAACTCCTGAAAATTCTGAATTTCCTGTGTTTTTATTCTCAGTTAAAATATTAATACGGGACATTTTTATTGGAATTTCACTGTCATCGGGAATTTTAGATTGACCCCTCTTTTTCGGTATTGATTTTAAATTTACTGTCTCGCTATCACTCAATTTAGATTGATTTTCAATAATTTTCACTGCTGATCTGGTTTTTTTCTGTACTCCATTTTTATTTATAATAACATTTTCTTTATCGTTTAAATTTTTTACGTTTTCTACAACATGTTTATTTCGAGTGCTTTTTTTACTTCTATTATCAATATCTTCTTGTGTCGATTCAAATGTTACACTCTGTGCTGTGGAAGAGCTTTCAGAACTGGTGATGATATTGGTTTCATTTGTTTTTTTCTTATAATTTCTTTTGATTACTGTAGGCGGCTTTTTGAATTCATCAAAATTGATATTTGATAAAAAAATATCCCCAGTTATTTCATCATTAGACAACACATTATTCCCAATCGATTTCTTTTGTCGTCCTCTTTTATTTTTGGGAATAACAATTTCAGCTTTATTTATGTCACTTATATTTTCATCGGTAATCGATTTTGAATTGTCGGATATATCGATATTTTTACGCGCACGAGTTGTACGTACCGGTAAAGAATTGACAATTTCATTTTGATTACTATTTACTCTATTTTGTACAACCTCTTGATTCACCTTTTCATCCGCTTTCTCTTTGTATTCACCTCGTGTTTTTGGAATATATTGATTATTTTCAATAGGTTCAATGGTTTCTGTAGCACTTTCGATAATTGGTTTCTTTTGTCTGCCACGAGTTCTCTTTGTAATAACAATTGGATTCTCATTTTCCACAAGGTTATTTTCATCTCCTTTTCCATTATTGATTTCACTTTCCAATGCACTTTGTGCATCCGCATTTTCATTGACTTGCTTCTTTTTTCTGCCACGAGTGCCCTTTGTAATAACAATTGGATTCTCATTTTCCACAAGGTTATTTTCATCTCCTTTTCCATTATTGATTTCACTTTCCAATGCACTTTGTGCATCCGCATTTTCATTGACTTGTTTCTTTTGTCTGCCACGAGTTCTCTTTGTAATAACAATTGGATTCTCATTTTCCACAAGGTTATTTTCATCTCCTTTTCCATTATTGATTTCACTTTCCAATGCACTTTGTGCATCCACATTTTCATTGACTTGTTTCTTTTGTCTGCCGCGAGTTCTCTTTGTCATTACAACTGGATTCTCATGTTCAAGAATAGAATCACTATTTCCAATCGAAGAACATAAATCAATAATGATCTCACTTCTTAATGAGCTTATATCATTAACACTTTCATTCACTTGTTTCTTTGGTCGACCTCGAGTTCTCTTTGTAATTGCCAGTGAACTTGTTTCTATGTCCTCATGAATCGATTCATTATTGATTTCACTATTTGCAATCGAAACCGAATATTTGATTTCACTTTCCAATGCACTTTGCGCATCCACATTTTCATTGATTTGTTTTTTTGGTCTGCCGCGAGTTCTTTTTGGATTTTCGATAATTGATTTATTCACTTCACTATTAGCAATTGATTGATTTGTTTCAATATTTTGATCGATTGGGTTTTTAAAATTTTTCCATCTACCACGAGTAGATTTGCCTTGCTGTGATTCCACTGGAATGACTTGGCCATAGTCGACTGCATTTTCATTATTTCCAGCAGATATTAACAATCTCTTTGGTGCTGGGAAATCTGATTGGTCGTCGTTTGGCCTCTTACTGCGAGGTGATTTTGTAGATATTTCCAAGGAATCTCCCGCTTTTTGATTATTATAATCTTGTTCCTCCACTGATATGATTGCTTCTGCAGTCATCGACTTTTGTGATATTTCTAATTGATTTTCTGAAGATTCCTCTGTTTCTTGAACTATTTCATCTTCTGATTGGATCATTACTGAAGCTATTGATTTCTTTGACTTTCTGTCGCCCTTCGTTATTATTGATACTTCCAATTGATTTTCTACTAGATCAATTTCAACCTGATCCGCATTTGATTGGATCATTTCTGATACTTCCAATTGATTTTCAACTTGATCCAATTCGGATTGCGTCATAACTGGATCTATTGATTTTTTCATTTTTTGTGGTAATCCCAATTGATTTTCTGAAGACTCTTGGACTTCTTGATCAATATCGAATAACTTCTCTTCTGATTGAATCAAAACATGATCTACTGATTTCATTGACTTTCTGCTGCGTTTCGATTTTTGTGATACTTCCAATGGATTTTCTACTAAATCAATTTCAACTTGATCCTCATATGATTGGATCATTTCTGATACTTCCAAATGATTTTCTACTTGATCAATTTCAACTTGATCCGCATCTGATTGGATCATTTTTGATACTTCCAATGGATTTTCTACTTGATTAATTTCAACTTGATCCGCATCTGATTGCAGGATTTCTGATACTTCCAATTCATTTTCTACGTGATAAACTTCATCGTGATCCTCTTCTATTTGGCTAGTTACGGGATCTATTGATTTTTTCGATTTTCTTCCCAGCGCCGATTTCTCTGATGCCTCCAATTGGCTTTCTAATTGATCAATTTCATCTTGATCTTCCTCTGATTGGATCATTACTGGGCCCATTGATTTTCTCGATATTCTGCCACGCTTCGATTTTTGCGATACTTCCAATTGATTTTCTATTTGATCCATTGATTCTTCGGCTTCTTGAGCCAATTCTAATAATTCCTCTTCTGATTGATTCATTACTAGACCAATTGATTTTTTCGATTTTCTGCTGCCCTTCGACTTCTGTGATACTTCTAATTGATTTTCTAAAGATTCCTCAGCTTCTTGATCAATTCCATCTATTAATTGATTTTCTATTTGATCAATTTCATCTTGTTCCTCTTCCGATTGGATCATTACTGGAGCCATTGATTTTTTCGACTTTCTACCGCGCTTCGATTTTTGTGAAACTTCCAATTGATTTTCTATTTGATCAATTTCATCTTGTTCCTCTTCTGATTGGATCATTACTGGAGCTATTGATTTTTTCGATTTTCTTCCGCGCTTCGATTTCTGTGATATTTCTAATTGATTTTCTGAATATTCCTCAGCTTCTTGATCAATTCCATCTATTAATTGATTTTCTATTTGATCAATTTCATCTTGTTCCTCTTCCGATTGGATCATTACTGGAGCCATTGATTTTTTCGACTTTCTACCGCGCTTCGATTTTTGTGAAACTTCCAATTGATTTTCTATTTGATCAATTTCATCTTGTTCCTCTTCCGATTGGATCATTACTGGAGCCATTGATTTTTTCAATTTTCTTCCGCGCTTCGATTTCTGTGATATTTCTAATTGATTTTCTAAAGATTCCTCAGCTTCTTGATCAATTCCATCTATTAATTGATTTTCTATTTGATCAATTTCATCTTGTTCCTCTTCCGATTGGATCATTACTGGAGCCATTGATTTTTTCGACTTTCTACCGCGCTTCGATTTTTGTGAAACTTCCAATTGATTTTCTATTTGATCAATTTCATCTTGTTCCTCTTCTGATTGGATCATTACTGGAGCTATTGATTTTTTCGATTTTCTTCCGCGCTTCGATTTCTGTGATATTTCTAATTGATTTTCTGAATATTCCTCAGCTTCTTGATCAATTCCATCTATTAATTGATTTTCTATTTGATCAATTTCATCTTGTTCCTCTTCCGATTGGATCATTACTGGAGCCATTGATTTTTTCGACTTTCTACCGCGCTTCGATTTTTGTGAAACTTCCAATTGATTTTCTATTTGATCAATTTCATCTTGTTCCTCTTCCGATTGGATCATTACTGGAGCCATTGATTTTTTCAATTTTCTTCCGCGCTTCGATTTCTGTGATATTTCTAATTGATTTTCTAAAGATTCCTCAGCTTCTTGATCAATTCCATCTATTAATTGATTTTCTATTTGATCAATTTCATCTTGTTCCTCTTCCGATTGGATCATTACTGGAGCCATTGATTTTTTCGACTTTCTACCGCGCTTCGATTTTTGTGAAACTTCCAATTGATTTTCTATTTGATCAATTTCATCTTGTTCCTCTTCTGATTGGATCATTACTGGAGCTATTGATTTTTTCGATTTTCTTCCGCGCTTCGATTTCTGTGATATTTCTAATTGATTTTCTGAATATTCCTCAGCTTCTTGATCAATTCCATCTATTAATTGATTTTCTATTTGATCAATTTCATCTTGTTCCTCTTCCGATTGGATCATTACTGGAGCCATTGATTTTTTCGACTTTCTACCGCGCTTCGATTTTTGTGAAACTTCCAATTGATTTTCTATTTGATCAATTTCATCTTGTTCCTCTTCCGATTGGATCATTACTGGAGCCATTGATTTTTTCAATTTTCTTCCGCGCTTCGATTTCTGTGATATTTCTAATTGATTTTCTAAAGATTCCTCAGCTTCTTGATCAATTCCATCTATTAATTGATTTTCTATTTGATCAATTTCATCTTGTTCCTCTTCCGATTGGATCATTACTGGAGCCATTGATTTTTTCGACTTTCTACCGCGCTTCGATTTTTGTGAAACTTCCAATTGATTTTCTATTTGATCAATTTCATCTTGTTCCTCTTCTGATTGGATCATTACTGGAGCTATTGATTTTTTCGATTTTCTTCCGCGCTTCGATTTCTGTGATATTTCTAATTGATTTTCTGAATATTCCTCAGCTTCTTGATCAATTCCATCTATTAATTGATTTTCTATTTGATCAATTTCATCTTGTTCCTCTTCCGATTGGATCATTACTGGAGCCATTGATTTTTTCGACTTTCTACCGCGCTTCGATTTTTGTGAAACTTCCAATTGATTTTCTATTTGATCAATTTCATCTTGTTCCTCTTCCGATTGGATCATTAATGGAGCCATTGATTTTTTCAATTTTCTTCCGCGCTTCGATTTCTGTGATATTTCTAATTGATTTTCTAAAGATTCCTCAGCTTCTTGATCAATTCCATCTATTAATTGATTTTCTATTTGATCAATTTCATCTTGTTCCTCTTCCGATTGGATCATTACTGGAGCCATTGATTTTTTCGACTTTCTACCGCGCTTCGATTTTTGTGAAACTTCCAATTGATTTTCTATTTGATCAATTTCATCTTGTTCTTCTTCTGATTGGATCATTACTGGAGCTATTGATTTTTTCGATTTTCTTCCGCGCTTCGATTTCTGTGATACTTCCAATTGATTTTCTACTTCATCAATTTCATCTTGATCATCTTCAGATTGGATCATTACTGGAGCCATTGATTTTTTCGATTTTCTTCCGCGCTTCGATTTCTGTGATATTTCTAATTGATTTTCTGAATATTCCTCAGCTTCTTGCTCCATTTCGAACAATTCCTCTTCCGATTGGATCATTACTGGAGCTATTGATTTTTTCGATTTTCTTCCGCGCTTCGATTTTTGTGATACTTTCAATTGTATTTCTACTTGATCAATTTCATATTGATCCTCTTCTGATTGGATCATTACTGGAGCTATTGATTTTTTTGACTTTCTGCCAGGCCTCGATTTCTGAGATACTTCCAATTGATTTTCTGAAAATTCCTCAGCTTCTTGATCAATTTCGAACAATTCCTCTCCTGATTGGATCATTACTGGATCAATTGATTTTTTCGATTTTCTGCCGCGCTTCGATTTTTGTGAAACTTCCAATTGATTATCTACTTCGACAATTTCATCTTGTTCATCTTCTGATTGGATCATAACTGGGCCAATTGATTTTTTCGACTTTCTGCCGCGCTTCGATTTCTGTGATACTTCCAATTGATTTTCTGAATATTCCTCAACTTCTTGATCAATTTCGAACAATTCCTCTTCTGATTGGATCATTACTGGAGCTATTGATTTTTTCGATTTTCTTCCGCGCTTTGATTTCTGTGATACTTCCAATTGATTTTCTACTTCAACAATTTCATCTTGATCATCTTCAGATTGGATCATTACTGAAGCCATTGATTTTTTCGACTTTCTGCCGCGCTTCGATTTCTGTGATATTTCTAATTGATTTTCTAAAGATTCCTCAGCTTCTTGATCAATTTCATCTTGTTCGTCTTCTGATTGAATCATTACTTGAGCCATGGATTCTTTCGACTTTCTACCGCGCTTCGATTTTTGTGATACTTCCAATTTATTATCTACATCAATTTCATCTTGATCATCTTCAGATTGGATCATTACTGAAGCCATTGATTTTTTCGACTTTCTGCCGCGCTTCGATTTCTGTAATACTTCCAATTGATTTTCTGAATATTCCTCAGCTTCTTGCTCCATTTCGAACAATTCCTCTTCTGATTGGATCATTACTGGAGCTATTGATTTTTTCGATTTTCTTCCGCGCTTTGATTTCTGTGATACTTCCAATTGATTTTCTACTTCGACAATTTCATCTTGATCATCTTCAGATTGGATCATTACTGAAGCCATTGATTTTTTCGACTTTCTGCCGCGCTTCGATTTCTGTGATATTTCTAATTGATTTTCTAAAGATTCCTCAGCTTCTTGATCAATTTCATCTTGTTCGTCTTCTGATTGAATCATTACTTGAGCCATGGATTCTTTCGACTTTCTACCGCGCTTCGATTTTTGTGATACTTCCAATTTATTATCTACATCAATTTCATCTTGATCATCTTCAGATTGGATCATTACTGAAGCCATTGATTTTTTCGACTTTCTTCCGCGCTTCGATTTTTGTGATACTTCCAATTGATTTTCTACTTCGACAATTTCATCTTGTTCGTCTTCTGATTGGATCATTACTGGAGCTATTGATTTTTTCGATTTTCTTTTGCGCTTCGATTTCTGTGATATTTCTAATTGATTTTCTAACGATTCCTCAGGTTCTTGCTCCATTTCGAACAATTCCTCTTCTGATTGGATCATCACTGGAGCTATTGATTTTTTCGATTTTCTTCCGCGCTTCGATTTTTGTGATACTTCCAATTGTATTTCTACTTCATCAATTTCATATTGATCCTCTTCTGATTGTATCATTACTGGAGCTATTGATTTTTTTGACTTTCTGCCAGGCCTCGATTTCTGAGATACTTCCATTTGATTTTCTGAAAATTCCTCAGCTTCTTGATCAATTTCGAACAATTCCTCTCCTGATAGGATCATTACTGGATCAATTGATTTTTTCGATTTTCTACCGCGCTTCGATTTTTGTAAAACTTTCAATTGATTTTCTTGTTCACCTTCTGATTGGACCATTACTTGGGCCATAGATTGTTTCGACTTTCTGCCGCGCTTCGATTTCTGTGATACTTCCAATTGAATTGCTGACGATTCCTCAGCTTCTTGGTCAATTTCGAACAATTCCTCTTCTGATTGGATCATTACTGGAGCCATAGATCGTATCGACTTTCTACCGCGCTTCGATTTATGTGAAACTTCCAATTGATTATCTACTTCGACAATTTCATCTTGTTTGTCCTCTGATTGCATCATTACTGGAGCTATTGATTTTTTCGATTTTCTTCCGCGCTTCGATTTTTGTGATACTTCCAATTGATTTTCTACTTCGACAATTTCATCTTGTTCGTCTTCTGATTGGATCATTACTGAAGCCATTGATTTTTTCGACTTTCTGCCGCGCTTCGATTTTTGTGATATTTCTAATTGAATTTCTGACGATTCCTCAGCTTCTTGGTCAATTTCGAATAATTCCTCTTCTGATTGGATTATTACTCGACCAATTGATTTTTTCGATTTTCTACCGCGCTTCGATTTTTGTAAAACTTTCAATTGATTTTCTTGTTCACCTTCTGATTGGACCATTACTTGGGCCATAGATTGTTTCGACTTTCTTCCGCGCTTCGATTTTTGTGATACTTCCAATTGATTATCTACTTCATCAATTTCATCTGGATCATCTTCAGATTGGATCATTACTGAAGCCATTGATTTTTTCGACTTTCTGCCGCGCTTCGATTTCTGTGATACTTCCAATTGAATTTCTGACGATTCCTCAGCTTCTTGGTCAATTTCGAATAATTCCTCTTCTGATTGGATTATTACTCGACCAATTGATTTTTTCGATTTTCTGCCGCGCTTCGATTTTTGTGATACTTCCAATTGATTTTCTGAAGATACCTCAGCTTCGCGATCAATTTCATCTTGTTCCTCTTCTGTTTGGATCATTACTGGAGCCATTGATTTTTTCGATTTTCTGCCGCGCTTCGATTTTTGTGAACCTTTCAATTGATTTTCTTGTTCACCTTCTGATTGAATCATTAATTGAGCCATGGATTTTTTCGACTTTCTGCCGCGCTTCGATTTCTGTGATACTTCCAATTGATTTTCTGAAGATTCCTCAGCTTCTTGATCGATTTCGAACAATTCTTCTTCTGATTGGATTATTACTGGGCCTAATGAATTTTTCGACTTCCTACCGCGCATTGAGTTTTGTGATAATTCCAATTTATCTGCCGTGAACTGTCTCGCGTCTTGGTCCATGTCATGGATGGACTCCGGGATGTCAAACAGCTCCCGTATTCCTTGCAGATTTAACGACTTCCTCATATCGGATTGGCGTGAATTCTGTGAACTGATGGGATGGGCAAATCTATTATCTGCTGTCGGTTCCCCGGCGCCTGGGATCATATCGATATCGGTATGCAATGCAGAATTTGTATTTCTCGACGACCTGATGAGTTGCCTGAATTTCGTGAGACTATTTGAAAGAGGAAAGTCGATATCCTTTGATTTTCTATTAATGATCTGCAATATTTTCTGCTTCTGTTCATTTTCCATTGCCTTAATGTTGTTCAGATTTACACTTTCATTAGCACTGTCCAACTGGCCTACACTTCGGATTGATCTGGAATCTGTGAGAATCGGTTGGTTCCGATTGATCTCGTCAGCGGATATCGAATGCTCGTGTTCCTCGGAATATTCATAGGGATCTGTCGAGGTCCTTTGCAATATTCTGCGCTTTGCCGGTACCATGTAATGTATTGGCGACTCAATATTCGATAGGCGAGCTTTTGCCATTGCTTTGTCAGTGAACGAATCATTGATTGGCTCGTTGTCAGAAAGCGAGAATGATGAAATGGAATTATCGTCGTTAATAATTCCCACAGAACTTCCACGTGGTACAATACTGTATTTCCTTTTCGTGACTTTGCTACTGTCGGAATCAACGGTTGTCATCGGCGTTGCACCTTTTTTAATTGGTTGAGCCGGTGGCATTTCCTGATCAAATGTTTCTGGGCTTAAATTCGGCCCAAATGATACACTTTTCAACAATTTGTTGTCTATTTTGCTTTTCCTTTTATTTTTGTCAATCGATTTATTGTGAATTGGAGTTATAAATGGACGGACATTCAATCGTTTGACCGGTAATATTGTGCTAATTTTTGTATTTGTGAACGTTATTGGTGAAACAGTTGGACTATTTGTCCTGTGACAATGTACTAAATACATTGGATGTTTTGGTGTTGACATAGCTAACGAAGTTGGAAACTGTTGACCAAGATGCCCCTTTATTTTACTATCCTAAATAAATACGAATTATAAATATACATAGTTTAATAATTCAAATGTATGACATGTAAATCATAAAATGATTTGAATTTAATAGAATGAAAATGAATGTCACCTCTTTTCTATACCAGTTTGATGTTTGTGGATATTGAAAACGAATAAAAGATTTTCCAACTGTGAAAACTGAATTATGATTTAGTATACAAGATTTAGTAATTTCAATATCGTCTAAAAATGTTTTATATTGATTTGATCCTACATGTGTTAAAGATGCTTGTTCATCTTTTAATAGTTTTAAAGTACAATGCTTAGTATCAATTGATTCAGATAAAATACAAATATCACAATCATCGTGGCTAAAATGACATGAAAAAGTGGTAATGTTAAAAAACCTGTTACCTTCCAATTGTGAATGTCGATTTATACCATTTTATTGTTGCACCTTCTAATCCTTCTTGGTTTAGAAATGTTAGTTGTCCATTTACCTTCTCCATCTAATATTTTTGAAATTAAATTAAAAGATAGTTTAAAATAAAAAGAAATTTACCTAAAATGAAATAAAGATTATAAATAAATATTACTAAAATCGAAATAAATTTATATTTGGTTTATTAAAACAAAACTTTGTTAGTTAAATAAAGAAAACTTTTAAACATTATTTTTAAATTTCGAAAATTTATTAATAACTTGCGAAATTCAATTTTTCAAAATCAGAATATATTCAATTTACAGTTTTTAGAATTTCAAAGTTTTTTATTTATTTAAAAAGGCAATTTTAGCTAAAAAAATTAATATTTTGAAAAAATATTAAAAAAAAATATTCAATTTACAGTTTTCAGAATATCAAAGTTTTGTGTTAATTTAAAAAAGCAATTTTAGCTTAAAAGAAAATTATTATTTTGAAAAAATTGGAAAAAAACACAAAAAATTTATTGATGCTCAATTTAATATTCAACTCCTAACAAACTTCACTTTTCAATTGCTCGCAAGTTCTATGGCACTTCACAAGATATTTGTCTTCAGAGATCAAAAGGTTCTGTTATATTGCGGCACTCAACGGATTTACTAATCATTTAGTCTATTAGTTTATTAATAGCAAGTCTGGAAAGGACACATTTCCAACTTGGAAAGGTTTTAATAAGTGAATAATTTAATTACCCTTTAAGTTTTGTTCTTTTTTTATTAAATGTAATTTTTTAAAGTTTTAATATTTGTCTTAAAATTTTTATTAAAAGTTACAAAAGTTTCGTACATTTTGCAGTCTAAATGATAATACCAATAGAACATTTTCAAAACTAATAGATATTATTTAAAATTACTAATTTATTATTTAACAAGATTTATATTTGAATTATTAAAGTTCGTAGCATGTGTTTTTTACAATTTTAAAAGGAGTCTCATTTAATTGGTTTTCAAGTTTATTGTATAGATGGTATATGCATGTATTAATATATAGTACTTGTATGACAGCATGTAAAAGTAAATTCATAGGTAGAAATTATATTGACTCTATTTTAAGTGCGGGTTAAATGTGAAAAATTTTACCTTTTATGGAAGTTATTGAAATTTATAAGGTGCGGGTAATACGCAAGAAATTACTGTAAATAAAAGTTGGGTGATCATTATTAATAATTTCCATAAAAGTTACAGTTATGAATATTATTGTAAAGATTGCTATAAATTATTATGTGATATATATGATATTTATATGTAATCAAAATGCATAATTACTTTCGTACTTACAACTATAGCTTTTGTTGATTGATTCTAACGGTTTTATATTTATTATTTAGATATTAATTATTGGTAAAAAACCTTGAAGACTATGAATCAGTAAATATATCAAAAGCATCGATATATTTACTGATTCGAGATTTTTAACTATATACAATAGAAAAGAAATCTGTTGTGAAATTTGTACAAAAAGTTCTTATAATACTAGTAAATTGTTAAAAATATTATTTCTATAAATATTTCGATATGTTATCTCTGATTATAATTACAATTTCGTAATTTCCGTAACTTTTGTTGATGTTAATTATGACAAATAAACAGTTTTGCATGTCTTTTTTTATATACTTTAGTGAGAAAATGGCCGCATATTCTTTATTTATGATCATTTCTAGGTTTGACGTGCTAGATTTACTCCAGGTTTCCTCTTTACGATCACTACTGACAGTTCTAGATATCCATTTAATCGTCTATCAGTTTGTGGAACCATGAGCATTGAAACTGAAATCTGATTCCAAAGTTCAGCACAGAACCTTGCCAGATCTGTTTCTCCACATGTATCCTCCGATATTCGGTGCTCTAAATATATACACAAACATATCAATAAGGTGACTCCATCTCGTTTTCCATATACAATCTGTAATAATTTGCTATGAAAGTCATAAAAAAAGCAGTACAGAAAATCAATAAATAACTAATTTTTAGAATTTGAATTTTGAAAATGAGTTAAGGATAGATAAACTTATATTTAATAACACATTGAAAATGGATTGATTCTAAAACATTTAGAATAGTTCGGAACATTAAAAGTACTAACAAAACAAAATCTGATTCATTAATAAATTAAGAAAAACAGAAAACAAAGGGAGGAACTGCAGTGGCAGAATCTCAGAACTTTGGGGGTTGTCAATAAGTAAATTATTACCAGAAGTATAAAAGAGTGGTAGAAATTTCAGAAATTCGATAAATTTTTTCGATATGGTAGAAAATTTTAGTAAATCAAGTAGAATTATCAAATATATTTAAAACGAACAAAAAGAGCGGGAAAACAAAAAGGATCGATCTATTTCTGTAAGAAATTAGATTATTAAAAAACAACGGTTATTGTTGTACAAACTAAAGTCATGCCATTTCATAACAAAGCTCATTCAAACAGTTCAGGAACCTATATTTTTCATTAGTAGGTATTAGTGAAATGTATATTTTACTCGTCATTTGTAATATAAACTGGAATATAAACATTCCTTGAGAGACTAATTGTCTATTTTATTAGATGAACATGAAGAGTCATAAGAAATTTGACTTCACTAATTTATCACTTAAAAATCAAAAATTTCATTAATCACGTGAGGAATCATATTTATAACATTGAAAAGCTTAGCAAATGTCTTTAGGGTTTTTCGTCATATTTAGTCAACAAATGATAATTTTAATTTGTTCTATTTGAAGGTTATAAAATTTTCGTACTTGTAAAACACATATTATTAAAAATTGAACAATTGTAAATAATATAAAAGTAATTTTTGAAGCATATTTGACATGCTAAATAAGTTATTTTAATAATTGAAAATTTTGAAAATTAGAAGTTAGAATGAACAAAGAACTTTAGTTTGTTTATATATAACTCAATTTACAAAGTCTTCATTTTAGTTAAATGAACCAATAATTTTATATTTATTTTTTATTTAGAATATATTTTCATTTCTCTGAAGTTTTGAAGAATTCTTAAATATTTTATCAGTAGGTTTATAGTAAAATTTCGCTTTATACGATATCAATATGAATAAAACAAAGTAAATTTTTACAAAAGTTACTATTGCTTTTAATTTTGAACTAGAATTCAAATAAGTTAATTTTGAAATTGAAATTTGATGGTATTAGTACGTATTTTATTTAGAAAACTAAGTGAACTATTATTCAACTAAGAATCGATGTTTCTTAAATTTGTTGTAAGGTTATGTTTATTTTATTTTTATCAGATTATTAAACTCAATATAATTTATCTTTATTGTTTTCTTTATTATAAAAATTATTTTTTGTTCGTTGAATATTTAAAATTGCGTGTTTGATTTAATCGTTTAATTTGTAAGCGTGATATATATGATTGCCAATTTTTGGCTATCTCTTAAACACTTATTAATATTTTTGGCGATCGATAATTTACCAGTATTTATCTAACAAGATTCCGAGTGGTCGTTCCCGAGACATAGAGTTAGATAGATAGTGAAGTGGTTCTTTTTTGACGAATGTGATCTGATTCTTTACTTAACATTGTTTTAGATTAATTTTAAACTCCTTGGTATTTCCAATTGATTCAAGAGCTTCAATAGACAAATATTCTAAAATATTTTCAATTTGTCATACACAACGTTAATATATCAAATAAATTATACATATCTCTATAAATTGCGCAAAACTTGTGATACGTGAATCAAATATATAGGCTTCAATAATTAAGATTGAATTTCTATAGCAATATTGACTTCAATTCGTTTTTTTTGATTAAGATGTAGAATATCAAGATTTGATACTTATCAATAAATACATCTAATGCTTATATAATGAAACTGAATTGGATATAATTATACTAGATCAGACATGCAAATAATTTTCATTGTTCCACAAAACTTGTGCCAAGAAAATTAATAATCTAAATGGATGAAATTTCATTCAAATAAATTATTCAATTCAATAGTTATTTATAATGAATTTTTCAAAACAGTTAGGTTAAGAATGCTTATTGATTAAATTCGTTTTCAATCTTTACTCAAAATTCAAAGGTCCAATACTATATTAATATATCATCATACATATAAATGATGTAATAATATCAAAGTTACTTAACGTCATACTCGCAGGGGTACCCCACATAAATATTACATGATACTATATATCATGAGATATATCAATATTATGGATTCTTTAAGTTTGTCATTCAAATTCCCGCATTGTGGCCTGTAAATATGAATTCCAATGTGTCCTAATGGGTTTCGCATTTCTATTCTTATTTCATGTCATTTTTTATGATATCTATATTTTCTGTTATTTTTTGATTGTTTATCCCTGCTAATAGTTTTATTTTTTTAATCCTTGTTTATCTGGTACTATCACTTGCTTTTTAAAATTAAATTTCTCTCGTCATCTTTCTATTTGAGTACTTCCATTACCTACTAATATCCAAGCCTTTTGGTGGGTTTCAGGTGGTCAGACATTTCACCCTTTCGTGCTGTTTCCAGCGTAACCCAGAATACAAGCTTGATTTTGCCAATTGACACCCGATGAGCGATCACCGTTGGTACTGTGTCAACTAGGTGAGTACTCGCAAAAAGTGAGTGCACTACTTGCACTATAATTGTCAAGCACTCTTTGGGTCCACGGACTATCGGTAGAAGATTTGTGTCCGATTTCATTGGTCCCCTACTTCTATTGTTTTCCCAAAAACGGCATGCACATCTCATCACTCATCTTCATCATTCAACATACAAGAATTCAACTTCAACTATCTACACTTTTATTTCTATCCATCGGTCCTGTACATGAACTGTCAAGTAGCACTGACTTTCTTGCCTCTTGTAGTCTTTGTTCTGCTAGCCTCAATCGTTTGAGTCGCTCACGACCATCTCGGCCTAGCCGTTTTCGCTTGGCCTTGGGCTTGGATGGGTGCATTTCGGCCAGTTCTATAGCCATGGGCCGGATAGCTGCCGTGACATGCTCGTCGATGGCCCGCTGATTTAATTTTGTCTCCATGGCCCGCATCTGTAGTTTTAGGGCTCGTATTTCGGTTTTGTCTTGAGTGCTCTCGATTAGCATAACTTTCGCAAAGTAAATTATTAAAATAATAACATGTAGATTGACATAACGAAACAAAGAAAACGATACGTTTATTAAGCAAAAGGTCGTGGAAAATCACTAAAGTCAAAATGAAATGTACGACCGTCCCCGAGATCACCGAGATCTCAGTTTCGGGGAGCCTTCTTGCGGGGTCGGCCCCGTTTCTTCGCCGGCGTCGGCTCCACTTCCACTTCCTCTATTGGCCGACCGGTTTCGACGGCACGGAGCTGAGCCTCGATCAGACGAAGTTCACACTGAGCTCTAGTAATGGCACTCATGGTGCGGTCTCTGGCCTCGACGAGCCAATTGTTGTCCGGCTCGGTCTTTACCCACACCGGTGCGTTTGTCTCGGGGCCTTCCCGGATCACTCGATTTGTGCAATCCAGGTCCCGTCCCTGGCTCCACCGGTGGATGTGGTGCCAAATGTGCCTGGAGAGGAGGCGCTCATCCGTTTCCTCACATTGATCAACTTCACTTGGCGCTCTGGAGTTTGACATTCTAAATGGTTATGGATAAATATCTTTCTAATTCCGGTGATCGACTTTTTAACCACGCCCTTTTGCCCCTTACATAATCTTTATTTCTTAAACCTACTGGGTCCTCTTCCTATTGTGCCGACCCTAACGGAATTGAAATTGAGCACTTAGAGTTATGAAGTAGTTAGTAGCAGTATTAAAAATAGGAATATGTGCTATAAAAGTAAAATAACCTTTAAATAATTAACAATATTAAGAGGATAAAATGCATTTTTTATTCTTTTTGTGTCGGATTAACGCAGTTTAATTACGTTTACTAATTTAATAAAATAAATGAGAAAAGATTAATATGTAATTAAATTATAATTTTATAAGTAGTATAAGTATAGTAGTATATATAATTAATATACAAATAAGTTACAATTGTTATAAGTAGTATAGGTCTAGTAGTGTAAATGAATAACATGTAATTAAATTGTAATTTTATAAGTAGTATAAGTATAATAGTATATATAATTAATATACAAATAAGTTACAATTTCTATAAGTAGTATAGGTCTAGTAGTGTAAATGAATAACATGTAATTAAATTGTAATTTTATAAGTAGTATACGTATAATAGTATATATAATTAATATACAAATAAGTTACAATTTTTATAAGTAGTATAGGTCTAGTAGTGTAAATGATTAATATGTAATTAAATTGTAATTTTATAAGCAGTATAAGTATAATAGTATGTATAATTAATATACAAATAAGTTATAGTTTTATAAGTAGTGTATGCCAAATATAAGTTGGAAAGAGGGGATGGGTAATTTGCAAGTATGAAAATTTATGTTTCCCATTGGTATCAGTAGGATAAATATAAGTGTAGGTGTATGAGAGCTTATAAAAATAAGGGGGGTGTGTGATTGAAGTTTATAATTTCTCAGAAACATATACCTACAAACAGCATACCTCGGTAATATTAGTATGGATATTCATAGATAAGATACTGCAGGATGAATTGGTAAAATCAATTTTACAAATGATAAGTACACTAATACCATTATGAATGGCTACATATTGCTGGTTATGAGGACACTATAAAATCGCCAACTATAAATTTTTTACCAAAATACAGATTAAGTAGTAGTTTGCTTAAGTAACATGAATGGTTGGAGATAGGGTACTATAGGGTTAATCGGTAAACTTATGGTTTGTAAATTTATAAATAACATGATCATATTTAGGTATAGATGGTTAATGGACTTTATAGGCGATATATATGTATAATTTATGGGTTTATTAATAGTTACAAAGAACTTGTGAATTTTATAAGCAATATGTATAGTAAAATATTTATGAATAGTCGTAGAGGATTTATGAGTTCCATAAGTAAGGTATGTATAATGAATATACTGATTTACAATTTTTATAAGTAAAAATATATGTATAGCAATATTTTTAGTAGTAGTTGTAGATGATCTATAAGTTTTATAAATAAGGTACATATAATTAATATATTTATTAATAGACGTGAATAAGCAATACATTTAATACTAATTCTAGGGGGTTGGTGGGTTAATGAGGGATGCAGGATTGCAATTTATACTTTTATTATAAGTTTTTATAATTTATATTTTTCGGAAATCCAATTAGTATAATTTTATAAGTTTTTATAATTTACATTTTTATGAAAACCAATTAGTGTAATTTTATAGTTTATATATCAAATTGTAGGTTTTTTATATATGTTTACAATTTATACTTTTATTATAAGTTTTTACAATTTACATTTTTATGACTTCCAATTAGTATAATTGTATAAGTTTTTTATATTTTACTTTTTATGAAATCCAATTAGTATGAGGTTATAATTTATATATCAAGTTGTAGATTAGAATTTATGCTTTTATAAATCGATTTATAGTCGTGAGTTATGATTTAAGGGAAAATTTTAATTTCATAACCAATACACTAGTAATCAACAGTAATTTATAAATTTCGAAATTTACGCAAATAAGTGAAGTTCATATTTTGAGTAAATGATCATAATTTTATAAATAGATCCGGGTTCCTTGAGATCCAAATACGCCCGTCGAATACTTTCATGGAGCCTATCGCTGTTGCATTAATCATTAAAGAAAACTTTCGCCGTGCGCTATTACCAAACCTTTTCTTTAGAACACTTATCCATCCAGAATTCGACGAACGTATTGGTAAGATTAACTTTAAGGACATTTAACCGACTACATAGATTGTGTATTGTGATTAATTTGAGTCTGGAGCTCTACTCCATTTATCATCCTTAGGGTGATGTATCATTGTTGATTTTTAATGTACAGGTTATATGTATATTATGCATGTGAAAAGTCAATTTTACAGAACATTGCCTGTTTTCGGGGCCTCACTGTGCTCCCTACGACAAGCCCTATTGTGAATGTAATCGGTAATACACTACCGTATTATAATAATGAATAACGCGTTCCGAAAACTCCATCGCCCGGAGGTGATTCATCGAGGAACCCAGCGGCGTATACCACTGAGTCGGTACGACCTCCGACGACCCCATCATTTATAGTACTGAGGTGCATGCCAGGCAGTGGCCTGCATACGTCAAGGCTGCGTGCACAATGACGTTGTAGATGTTGATGAAATAACCATCTTTATGCGAGACGGATCAAAATCGATGATAAGTTCGATCAATGTTGATCCCTCTTGAAAAAAAATTAAAGGGAAATTCCTATACCAGAATCATATTAAGATTAACGCATAAGAACTTTCAACATAAATGTTTTAATAGATACACAAAATACGGTTAACATGATAATAATGCATAAAATAAAAGAATATTTCTTACTTCAAAATTTTCCAATAAAGTAATAACAATAACAAAAAAAATTTGGCATAAAGATTAACTTGTGACCAAAATGCGTCGGTATATATACCTATTTTGTACACGTGTATGTATTGATGCATTAAAACAAACTCGAATTCTTTTTATTCCAGAATTTTCTATTTTGCGATTTTGATATTTTTAATGGCAATTTTAGTGCCATAATTTTTACATTTTTATTTTCTAATTATTTTTCATTAATTTTACGTCCATGATGGATTTGGAACGGTTCCAGAACATTCCATATTACTTTTAATTTAGTTTTTATTTAATTGACGTTTTTCTGAATTTTACGAATTTTTATTTTTATTACTAATTTAGTTATTTTTCTAACTTTTATTGTTCAAGGTAGCTTTTATGATGGTCATCGCCATTTTTATGGAATGTTCTGGGTTTTTCTGGAATTTTTTACTGTTTTTACCGTCTTTTAAGTTATTCGAGTTTGTTTTTTGTAACTCTATGTTTATTTGGTTATTTTTGAGTTAGATTTTGCATAACTTCTTGCTTTTGTATAATTTTATTTAATTTCTGTGTTTATATTTTTTGTTGTTTTCTCTTTTAATTAATATTGTTTATTTGGTGCATTTTTAATATTTAACTATACTTTTTGCTCTTTGCATGTTATATACCTACGCATTCCAGTCACAATTATAGTTTGGGTCTAGAAGTCAGTTCTAGCCCAACACTTTCCTTCAAAAATCGACTTAATTGACCTCTGACATCATTATCACACCAAAAAGCCAAAAAGTGTTGCCAAACTGACAGCTTACTATTATAGCCATTTCACACGAGTGTTGGGCTAGAACTGAATTCTAGACCCAAATCTTGAAAAAAGTGGTAAGTGGTGGTACATAGCATGCACACCTAGCATTAATTTTAGTTAAATAAAAAATATGCAACATCAAATAAACAATAATAAATTAAGAGTAAAAATAACAGAAAATAAAACATAAATTAAGAAATAAAACAAAACAAATGCAAGAGGTATCACAGGAAAATTGACTCAAACATAACAGAAAAACATAAAAATACAAAAACAAACTAGATATAAAGTCGAAAAACTGTAGAAATCTAAAATAAGAAAGAATTCTAGATAAAAACCCAGAACAATCCATAAAAATGGCAAAATCCATCAGGGATGCCATCCAATACAATAAAAGTTAACAAAAATAAATAATCTAGTTTAAAAAATAAAAATCCTAAAAAAGAATCTATAAAAACAATTATAAAATAAAAATTAACTTTAGTTTAATATGGAATGTTCTGGAAATGCCAAATCCATCATAAAGTTATTAAAAATAATTCAAAATAAAATTTTAAAAATTAAAAGCAAAAATTATGGCACAAAAATTGCCATTAAAATCGTTAAAAATCAAAAATAGAATGTTCTAGAATTAAAAAGAATTCGAGTTTGTTTTACTGCATCAATGCACATACACATACTCGCACACAGAAAAAAAAACATTTTCGTCACAAGTTACATTTTTACTTCCAAAAATTTGTTCTTTGACATTTTTCGACGCGATTGGATTCAATAGTAAGGAATTGTTGTATTTTATATGATAATAATCAATAATTTGCAATGATTTATTTATAGTTTCGTTTTGTTTTTCTAGAATGTAAGGGTGAAAAAAGTTGTAGTGTTCATGTATTGCACGCGATTTTGACTACACTTACACCCATTTCAATTAAATAATTACAGCGAATTAAGGGTCTACGACCCCACATGCATTGCTTTAGCAATTTCCAATACATCCGAATGGAAATGCTATTTTGTTATGTATTTGAAAATCATTAATCAGGTTCGAATTGCAAATTGATAAAAAACTTGAAAAAAAATCAATAATCTCTGAATTGTAATTAGAAAACCGAATTTTGCCTTTTAATTGAGAAGTCGAACTGAAAATGTGTCAGCAAATAGCACGCAAATATAACCGTAAGTCGAGTTAAAATCAAACACGAAAAAACATCAGTAAAACCCATTAATAATAGGAGTAAAAACAAACTCAAAATCGAGAACATAAAAGTAAATAAAAAATTAACAACAAATGCAAGTATTGCAGGAAATAAATCACAAATGTGTTGTGTTATTATTTTTGCAAAGTCGGTTTTCTATGACTCCTAGTGGTCTTTATCACAAAAATAATCGAAACCCAACACATAATTACTTAATTAAAAAACTTTATTTGACGTCTTCTTAATCCACAATGGGTTCCAATTTGCGTTTACTCCCGAATATTTCTTCGTCTAATGTTATTAGTTTGAATAATTCTCCTTTCCTCGTCATTCCTTTCAATTGGAGCGTCTGAACAGTCGCTAAATCCCGAATGCCATATAGTTGATTTATCCAGATTTTATATTGCAATTCTACGTGAAGATCATGCGCACCAATATTTTTCCAAATGCTAATTTCTGGATTTCTCTCATTTCCATATACTGGTCGCATTGGTTCCTAATGGCGCGATCTCCACCTTACCATAATTTTTGGAATTAAAATAGCGTAGTCTTCCTCTTGTCGTCAGGTATGTATTTTTTCGTTGTTTTTCCATCGTAATTCATCATCGCTATTGATAATAGAATCATTTTGTTGTTTTCCAAGATTACGTATTCTGCATTAATGAACACAATTTGGTTCCGTATTTCTTCCTGGCTCATTTATTTTCGAATAAATGAAAATCGAACAAAACCGTAATCGGTAACATTTTTGGATCACCTGATAATTTTGAAATGCTCGTGGGTCTTCAGTTTCTTTATTTGTGATCCGTGTTTCCAGTACAACTCTTGCATCTTTTGATGATATCAACTTATTTCATAAAGCTTCTTTCTACAATTTCCACGATGAGCATAAATTCGTCCTTGCTTCCCATTTCTTCTTAAATTAATTTCACATCTGATTTTCTGCTCACTTTCAAAAATTTGGGAATTTCATTCTTTTGTCATCAATCCTTAAATAATTTGGAATACTTGTGTTATCATTTATACAAATCAATTCTTGTCCTATATGATTTCGGTTCAACTTCAAGTATCCGTCATAAATTGTTCGCTTCCATTAGATTTGTTCCATCACTGAAATATTCACAATTAAAATTTGTATGATTTTAAAATTGAAGTTATCACCAAGGTGGCACAGCCTTGGCGAATAACTGTTTAAATAATAAATATTAATAAAAACTGTAATTTTCAAATTTTATTTATTTTTGTCTCCCTATATACTCTTGATAAATTCCCTCTCAATTAAAAATTTTCTTTATTCTTAATTTTCCTGCCTCTCCCCTTTTCTAGCCAATCATATTTATTTATGATTTAAAAGTGCAAATTTCGCAATAAACATAAAACAATAGGTTATTACTTGTACAGTACTATTATATCATAATTGCATGCTAAATAAATGTATCTCACTAAATAAATATTTCCCCATAGACAATCCAAGGTCTTGGTATCTTGGATTAACGTTCATATTGTCTATTGATTCTCTGAAAGTAGATTAGTAGAGTAAGAATAATAATGAGAAATGGTGTCAAACTGATAATGATAGTTGATAAAATGATACAAGTATTTTCATTGTCATTTGATAAAGATGATATGGTTTTATTTCTTGGAATTGGTTCTCTATATATTTGAGAATAATTGATTTAAATTATGAATTCGATAGTCACGTTTTTAGATGAGCTGTAATTATTTTTTGAACCATCAATATCAGTTGTGTCATATTGTACTCGAACCAATTTGTTTTTGTTAATTGATTTTAATAATATTTTTTACGCTTTCCTTTTATTTTTCGGGGTTTAATACTAACCCTATTACACCTCCCCGTAATTTGAGATTTGTCCTCGAATCTATTTACTTGTTAATTAATTATTTAAAATTGTTCAGTACTCAATACTATCTAAATAATAATAAAACAATTTCCAACTAATAATCTTATTTATATTTATGAATATTTTTATTTACATTTATGAATAAATTTATAAATTTTTTACCCTGCGTAAATCTGTAATAAAATATGAAAAATAAACTTCTATAAAAATATTTATTATTGTTTGTTACTATAAATTAATTCTTATTGTGATTTGTAAAAATGGTGATGTACTTGTTCACTTTGTTATTTGGCCTGCTCAGCCTTTTGGTTTACCACACAGAGACCATTTCGCCCTAAAGAATACGTTGGTCGCAAAAAATAAAAATTTTTAAATGATAAAAGCAATCACCTTAAAAATGATATAATCTATATAAGAAAATAAAATAATTTGAATTTGTTTTAATGCGTCAAAGTATACACACTAATTTTGCTCAAACAAAACACATAATTTCATTTTAAAAGAATATTGAATTGGAATAATTTTATAATATTATTGTAAATATTATTGTAATTGTTATTATTAGGATTATCAATATTGTTATTATTATTATTGTATTATAAGAACTTCTTTTCCAAGCAGAAGAAAAGTTGACTTAATTAAGGCATTCTTAGTTAGGATAAAATTTTGTAATCTAATTTTGATTCACTTCCACATATCCGATTAACTTAAAACTTTGCCTATTTTCGTGGTTTCAATAACAATGAAAGAATTTTATGGAAAAGCAATTAAAATATATAACAGGATTCTATCAAGATAATATTTTAATTAAAGTCAATATAAATCACACTTCTAAAAGACAAACAAAGATAAAATAATAATTCGAGTCTTTCTTTTATCCATATAATTTCTTCTAAATTCATTTCTTAAAGATCTATTGAGTTTCTTTAAATCATAAAAAAATGAATGCATGAAATAGTGGTTTTAACCAGTAGTTCTTAAAGTTTTGCGCGCGACGGACCGGTACTAAGTTTTTGAAGAAATCCAAACAATTTAACCAATTCAAATAAAAAGTTAAAAATTAAAATTAATTTTTGTTTCTTTCATAGACTGCTATCTGTTTTGTATTATCAATATAGCTGAGATAGTTCACAATATGATCAGGGAACTCGGTACATAAGATAGACTAACTTTAAGGATATCTCTGATTCGTATGAGTCACTTATGGCTCCCAAACCAATGAATTTTGATCACATGCAGGAATTAATGACGAAATAAAATAATCGAGTGAAATTATGTAAACATCCGGATTTTAAGATGTTTATTATTTATCATTTATTTCGAATTCCGTTAAATATTAGCCCTGGCATTTCATCGTGTGAATTAGAGTCCTCAACTTACTGACGTATGTAATAATGTCGTTGGATTTAAGAATGTTTACTCAATGGTCATGTACTTGGTTGCAACTAACTTCATAGGTGCAACTAATTTGAATTCATTGTGTTTCATGTACAGATCAGCTTCCTACTGCATGGGATTTATTATTCTTTTCTAAATTTCGAATTTGGTAGAGTAATATGGCAAATTTCTCTACTGTATGTAAAAAGAGAATTTTTCAAAAATTTAGTTTAAAATTTTGGTTTAAAGATCATTATTATTTTGAATTTTCTGTTTATTGTAATCTATATTAAAAATTTCAACCACATGGAATTATCTTCTATACCATCTTTGAACAGTTTATCCATGATTTCAAATATACTAGGGATTCATTTTATTGAAGATATATTTTTTTTGGAACGACTTAAATTTGAATGGATTTTTAATTTGGATTCATTAAATGATCCCAATGTTTTATTTATGACAAACTTAGATATGGGTATTCTTGAACACGTTATGTTTCATTGCCAAAAATTTTGTCAATCGTAATTCAAATATTGGAAACTTAACCGCTACAGAATGTAAACTTAATTACTATAATTCTTGGAAACATTCATCAAACATTTGGATATTTCATTTTTGATCTATAGTCATAATGAAAATTAATGAAATATATATATATATATATATATATATATATAT